>JAMQGT020006209.1:0-88534 GCA_024447675.2 Pterophyllum scalare | reverse complement strand
TGTATCGCTGAAGAGAAAGAGGTGCCAGAAGTGTCCAAGAAACAAAGATCACAAAGCCACCAATTGGTCTTGGAAATGCAGTGCCCCAGCATGCAATGGTCACAGCCAAAGGTAAATAGTTTGTGACAATTGCACACAGTGAATAGAGAAAAGACATTTGTGTGGGCACGTGTTAGTGGACAGTGTTCTGGTCTTATGTGTGTCCATTCTCTTTTTTGTCCTCCAGACAGATGGACATACTAACAATAATTTTTGAAGATTTTTGATGTTATTTCTTGTGAAAAAATGTTATAAAAAGTTATAAATAAGCATGTTAAATGTAAAATCAGTCTTTTGTTGACCCAAATATAATAAATATAATCGCCTTTAACAAAAATTAATGACACTTTTTAAATTCATAGCAAAAACTCATTGATTTGAATTGGGGTCAATTTTGACCCCACTCATGGAAGAGTGAAGGTATCAGTCATTCAAGCATCCAAGGGTTAAGCTATAAAGAAGTTTAAGAACCCACAAATATTACGACCTAATACAGTTTCACCTTTTCAGCTGATATCTGTTCACCACTGCAGATAACGGTAAAAGCACCAAATTTTGTCCCACTGGAGCCATTAATTTGAAAAAACCCAAGCAGCCACTTATAGTCTCAAAATTCACATCTGGGTTATTTTAATGCTGAATTTCAACCACAGGATCGCGTTCAGAGGGTTTATGCTTCTGTCAAATTTACAGCTGAAAATTATTTCAGAGGTTCTCTGTCTCATTTTTAAGAAAAAAAATTAAAATAAAGTGATCCTTTGGCTGCTACAGTAAAGTACAGTAAAAGGTGCCGTGATCTGTTTTTATTATCCCAGTAAATTTGTTTATTGTTTGCACTTTAGTATTTATTCACACAGATTTTACAAAAATAATCAAATAAACTCAAACCAGGACAAGTGAAATTTATGTGCAGGAAAACACTGCTGTATTTTTGGGGGGTACAGCACCTTAAAAAAAAAAAACTTCCTGGATGTGTGCACACTTGCCGTTCTCCGGAAAATTGCAAGTCTTCCCAAAAGAAGAGCGCTAAAATGAATGCCAGGTGAGACTTCCAGCCTGGCTGCCACTTAATCAGACAGGTTTACCTTCTTCATCTGCTCGGATCATTTTAAGTTAATTCGGGAGCTGAATTCATTAACCAACCTGTAGCTTTGCTTTTCAGTCCCTGCAGGGAATTCAAACTTAGCTGAACTCTGCTGACAAAGGACAAAACTTTTCCCACCAAAGTTTCTCTGTGAAGAAAAACTGAGTCAAACTGAGTGTCAGGATATTGTCATAACGTAGACGCATAACCATCTCCCAGATAAAGCCGTCTGTGTATCGAAAATGACTCAAAGGAGAATTTCTACCTGGAAATTATGAGACAGAACAGCGAGCAGCTGCTTTATTATTCTCATCCATAGAAGGAAGCTTGCCTTGCATTTTTATTGCTTGCTGTACCATCTTCTTTATTATCCTTATAGTGTTTGGAAAGCACTTTTGCCTCTGCCCTGGAAAGTTTTATATGCAGCAGATTAAGTTTACATTTCATGCATGTGTGTGTTTCTGTTTGTGCGCGTTGCTGCAGGAAATTAGCAGCAAAGTTGTGTTCGGCTGTGGATGTTTACTCACTATAATTGAACAGAAACATCTTTCCTGTTTTAAGGCACCGTGCCGCCAGGTTTGGCTTCATTCGATGAACCCTCTTCTAACAGTTATTTCTAATTCTGTCACAGAGGACACAGAAGCCTGCATTCATCTTCGAAAGGTTTCAGGAGTTTGTAAACTTCCTCCTGTTGGTCCTGTTTTATGAAAACAAGAAGCTAAGTATTATCTGAATAAAGGCTTTGTTCAGTGGGCAGGCAGCCATTTTTCATTTGTCTTCAGCTTGTTGACCTGACCTGACCTGAGAGTGAGTGAGTGAGTCTCTCTCTCTCTCTCTCTCTCTATATATATATATATATATATATATATATATATATATATATATATATATATATATATATATTTTTTTTTTCTTTTTTTTTTTCATTCGCATACTCTTCTATAGTAGCTTTGCATGACTCAAAATTCAAAACAATCCTCAGTCCTTAAGCTGTTTGGCTCTTCACACTTGAAGACATCACCCTATGCTCTTTGTTTTTTAAAGTTTTCATTCAAAGTGGACCACTTAGGGTCACGTCCTACTCCATTTTTATTCATCAAACAAAATAATCAGGATAAAATGATTCTCAATATGAAGATCCTGTTTTTGTTTTGCTTATGACATAAAATCAAGTGCTCCTTTCCTTCCAGTGTTTTTTTTAACTCAAAAACAGCTCAGACTTGGGCTTAGTTCAGTCTAAGCCACTATAAATACATTATACTCACTTATATTCACTCACTCATCCACATCCCTGAATCCAGGTGTTCCAGTCACTTCCAAAGCCACAGGTGTATAAACCAAGCACCTAGGCATGCAGACTGCTTCTGTTGCTTTAGCTGTTAGTGGGATTATAACAAAGTGGAAGCGATTGGGAACAACAGCAACTCAGCCATGAAGTGGTAGGCCACGTAAAATCACAGAGTGGGGTCAGTGGATGCTGAGGGTCATAGTGCACAGAGGTCATCAACTTTCTGCAGAGTTCAATCACTACAGACCTCCAAGCTTCATGTGGCCTTCAGATCAGCTCGAGAACAGTGTGTAGAGAGCTTCATGGGATGGGTTTCCATGGCAGCTGCATCAAAGCATTGTTCGGGGAACGGTACCTGTCTGACTGCGTTGTGCCAAGTGTAAAGTTTGGTGGTGGTGGTGGGGGGGGTGTTTTTCAGCAGTTGGGCTCAGCCCCTTAGTTTCAGTCAAAGGAACTCTTAATGCTTCAGCATACCAAGACATTTGGGACAATCTGATGCTCCCAACTCTGTGGGAACAGTTTGGGGATGGCCCCTTCCTGTTCCAACATGACCGCACACCAGTGCACAAAGCAGCTCCATAAAGACATGGATGAGCCAGTTTGGTGTGGAAGAACTTGACTGGCCTGCACAGAGTCCTGACCTCAGCCTGATAGAACACCTTTGGGATGGATTAGAGTGGAGACTGTGAGCCAGGCCTTCTCTCCAACATCAGTGTCTGACCTCACAGATGAGCTGTGTATTAAGAATGGGATGTCACTCGAGTTCATAAGTGTGTGAAGGCAGACGAATATTTAGCAATATGGTGTAGAAGCGATCAACAGTCTGCTTTGAGGAAGTAAAACTACAAGGTTTCTGTAGGTGAAACTGTAGAGAGATCACTGATGGTTGCAGACCAACAGAGTTTCTCACTTGGTCTGCTTTTGGAGGCAGATCACAGTTAGTGGTTGGCTTTGATGATCTGTCTCCCACTTCTGTAAGAATGACATGTTTCAAGTTCAATAACTGCATAATATTTGAGTGAATAACTGCATTAAATACTAAACATCACAATTCGGGAAAAAAAGATAATTTTGAACTTTGCAATATTTGAGAAGCCTTACACCAGAGTAGTTTTGCATCATCTGCAGTTCAAAATAATCCTTATTTATTTTATACTGACGTTGTTGCAGCCGCTCTCATTGCTTTGGTAACCTCTTCCTTTGAGGCAACTTTCTTCTGACTGGTATATGAGTGTGCGTGTGGCAGGCGGCATGTCCGCCTCTCAGCCAGGTAATGGAGACATCATGTGGCCATGCATGGCTAACCACTCACAGCTCAGCAGAGCGGAGCTCGGAGGACAGAGAGCACGGACACTTCTGCTTTCCCGTTGCCTCCCAAAACATTTTGACACATCCGCATTTCAGAAAGAGTTTACGTATATGGGTAAATATTCCTTAAAGTAACAAGCTGACACTCAGAGAACAGCAGGCTGTTGGATGGAGTGCAGATCAGCAAGAACAAAGCTACATGAACCTAAAGTGTTGGAGCTCGGGAAAAGAGCATCTTCAGGGCAGTTCTATTTTTTAATTATTTGAGCTTTCAGTTCACTTCTTTTCCACAGAAAAACTGATAAATATTTGACTCTATTCACTAATCGACCCCTTTCTTGATTTTTGTGCAGCCATTGTGCATTTTTAAGGGTGCTGGACAGAATGAATCCCTTCCCCAGACTTCCTCTGGAAGCCCTGTGTGAGCCCTGAATAAGCTCCAGTGTAAGAAACTAATTATAATAAGATTTAACAGCGTAGTATTGGGCTCCAGGCCAGGCAGCCTTCATGGGACGGAGCCCAATCCAGTGCAGCTATTCACCCCATGCAGTCCAGCGCCTGCAAGAAGAGTCATCTCCTCATGAGACCTTCCACCTTGCAGCGCTCCAGCAGACCTGCTGCCCACCACACCTGAGGAATCAAATAAAGCTGTGACCTGCTCTCTCTGAATCCTACTTCAAGTTTGAAGGGAGCCCACAGAGGGATGAACCAAACAGTCTGTGCAGGGGTCCAGGGCCTGCTTCTGTCCTGATATTCCACTGATTTCAATCATTTTGTTGTTAGTATGACATTTGCAGGTTTGGCATCAAGACTGCATGACTGATGAAGTGGCTCTGGAAATTTGGGACTTTCTAAAATTTGTAAGCACCATTATTTGCTAGATAATAAAAAAAAATATGTGCAAATAGTTCTTTATTCCTTTCAGAAAAAGACTTGTGTGGAAATACTGTGTATTCTGCTTATAAAGCTGAAGGCATGCCTGCCAATCTTTTGTTTACTTCTGAAACCTTGAATCCAATTCTACTGCAGCACATAAAATGTAAGAATCCTTCTTTAAATATATTCCAGGAGGTTCCAGCAGGCTGCTCTGTCAGCTCAATGAAAGCCCAATAATCAAGTATTATGAGTCCCCCCTCCCCACCATCTAGCTGGCTCAGTAGGCTGTTGTCTCACGAGGTGGTGATGCTGCGGTTGTGAAGAAACGCAGGCAAAATCCTCGGGTTGTGTTAGGCTCTGAAAGATGTTCCTCAGCCTTGCCAAAGAGAGTGGAGCTGATCGGCAACATCAGAAGAACACGAGAAGCTCGATAAGTACTAATAGGTGCTCAGAGAAGAGCCAGAGAGGATGTGGAAGATGAAGGAAACAGTGGTCCCCGTGGGAATCCGAGCACTTCGGGGGCAGTGACCCCCAAACTGGGAGAACGGCTCCAGCAGACTCCAAGAACGCGAGATCTGTCCAGAAGGGCACAGTCCAGGGAATAGCTAAGGGAGGGTGGGACTTTCTTTCTTGTGCCTCAGCAAATCTCTTCAAAATGGTGATCCTCCTCATATGGGAGGAAGAAGTACTCACAAAATCAAACAGACCGAATTCTAAATGTAACTCATAAAGCGACAAGTCGGCGTTCAGCTGTGATCCTCACGGCGAGCTGCACAATCATATAAACTGGCGGGCATGCATACGTCAGCATCTATCATCTCATGACATAATTTATGTCACAGCAAACTCATGGACACTTGTAATGGTGTATTTAAAGAGTGTAAACTGAGCTTTAAGATCCCCATCAGCCTGCAGCAATGGAGCAGCTGCATCTTCCTGGGTCACAGAAGAAGTAAAAGAGTCAATGAGCTCTCTTTGTGGCTTTGCCGATCTCCTGATGCCATCTGGGACCCTGCACACACAGACTTCCTCAGGGACGGCATGTCCAGCAGGAAACGAGCAGTTTTTCCGAATGAGGACACTCCGAAAGTTGTACAAAATTGTTTCATTGTGTTCAGCTTCTATTCTTTCTTCCTTTTGCACATCAAACACTTAGTAATATGGAATAAAGTCTTCATCAGAAAATAAAACCCCTAATTAAAGGACTTTCTTTGGAGATAGGACAGAATGTTTCATAAAGGTGCTGGAACAAGGCTGCAGCAGTATATAAAATGAATAATCATAACTGAATCATGCAAAGCCACTGTGGTGGTGTCTATGAGTGTAAACACTTACAGCTGGGAAATTAGTATTTCACTTTAAAGTGAATGCACATATTTTTCACATATAAAGAGCATCTTCAGAGCTAGGCCAGCTGCTCGCCTAACCTCCACTGAGCTCTGGGCCATCTCTGAATAAAGCCTGAAACAGTTCTAGGCTCGGTAGCCAATGGGTTTACTATCAGAGCATAATGTACACCATGAAAAACACAAGAAAAATTGAAGCTCTCGATGCTTCCCTTGAGTGTGAAGATGAAAGCTTGAAGCCTTGGCAGCTTTTGAGGGCCATGATGCAATTCCTGTACTGGATCGTGCTCAGGTGAAGCTGTGGGAGAGGTCTATCTGAAGTAGTTCAGTCCACTGGACGGCTTTCATTAGCGAGCTCTTGACTCCACCTCATCACACTCTCAGCTCACATACCCTTCGCATCACCTCCTGCTGTGTGAAAGAAAAGAGGTAAAGAGACATACAAAACAGAGCACCGCTCAACGGCTGCCAATACTCGGGGTTTCCGATTCACAACGCGGGGTGGGGGGGGGGTGCTGTCAGACCCAAAGTCAACGAGCAAGTGTGTGAAGTTTGATGGGGCTAGCTTGTAACAGTATCTGTGCATCTATAGTGTGAATTTGGCAACATCCGGAGGTCTCTATCGCTCGAGGCAATGGCCAGCTCTTAGCGCTAAAAACAAAATTCACCCATCCTTGCAGCATCAGATGACCTCAGCTTTGAGTTCACATTAGGGCTGGCGATATGGACCAAAAGTAATATCTCAATATTTTTTAGCTGAATGGCGATATACGATATATATCTCGATATATTTTCTTCCCAAAAGGTATAAACAAAAAGGCACTTCTGAGTCAAAGCTACATGTCCCAAATGTCACACAGGTACTTTTAACATTCAGCTGTAGATGTACATGAGAAATTACTCAAAAATAAACTATTGGCATATTTAAATAATAATGCTCCGCAAATAAATTAATGCTTTTTTCCTCTATAAAAAGACTCACAGCTGTGCTATTAGAATGTAAATAGAAAAGATCCAGAACAAAAATAGCAAAAGGCTGACTGATTCTTTACAAAGCTGTACATCCAGGTACAGGCTCCCGTACATGACAGACTGACTGAACACAAGTCCATGTGGAGGATTTTAGCCATAGACGTATGCGCTGACATATGACAGAAACGGGCCCAGCCGCTCAATGCAGCGCCTGCAAGCACACGTAAAAGACCCAGGAAACCAGGTTATCCTTTCAATTTTGGAGGCAGGTACCCATATTGGTTTGACTAATAAAATCTGATCAGCAAATATCAGCAAAGTCATGGCATCCTACGCTGCTGTGATGGTCCTTGATATCATTAAGTTTCTTTTACAGAAAGTCCCACTTCTTGTGGCCTGATGGATTCCAACTCCGTCGTGGATCGCAGTTTGAGATGGCACTTCTATGCTATTCCCTCTAAACAGAACCCACGGGAAGAGCCAAGCTCACCGAGGCTACACAGGTTTGTCGGCTGCAATACAAGACAGTGGACTCTGAGTCCATCTACTCACCTCTGAAGTAGTAGAAGCAGTAAGTTAGTAATTTTGTTTACCATAAAAAAATAAATAATAAAAGGTGCTCTGCTATAACTTTGAATGTGAACAGAGACGGAAAACTAAATGCCAGCATTGTTTGGAAAGTTAGTGAAGTCAGGCTAGTTGACTTATAATGGTGTCTAGCAAAAGAGATAAAGTTAGGCTAATATAAACACAACAGCACAGTGAAATAAGGGTTAATTACTCTCAATAAAAGGTTCACGTTGACGGACGCTGACGGGCAGAGCAAACCTCATCGTGTGGCAGGAAGAAGAGACTACAGCCAAAAGAGCATTTGAGACGATCCTTTCACAGCACAAGGTTAATGTGTTGCTGAATGTTCTGGATTACTCTCTATGGAAAAGTCCTGTTCCTAAGTGTGTGCATCCACCCCTGCTACAGCACAAATAGAAACAAGTTCTGCAGGAAACACTGTACTCCACTCAATCCAATATCGCCTATTCTATTATTGGGCTCTGGTTGGGCTGAGGGCCAAAAAGGATATCCAGACCATTAATTATATTTATGGTGATAAAAGCTTTCATCCAAACCACCCAGGTCTACTTCAGACAAAAATACAGACAGCATATTGCAGAGTCTGAGTGGACCGATACGAGACACTAAACCTCTCCACCGACAGACTAGTGAAATTTCCTTTTACTTCCCTTTAACAGAGCAGAAACTGAGCAGTGTTTCTAGATATGAGAGCTGCAGCATCCAAATGCACGTCTCTTAATCAGCCCAGGTTTTCCCACAAAAGTTTTCCAATTATCTTTGCAGCCCACATCGTCTGCTGGACACCAGCTGGACAGCCGGATGATATGTAGTCAAACATGTCATATTCATTTCAGAGAAAACTTTAAAGTTTGACATTGTTTTGGCACAATTACACTTCAATTCAGCATTAATTTCAGTTCCCTTCAATTGCCCTAATTGGATGTCATAGCTACCAACGTGCATTGAAAAACTGAAATAGACACCAACATTGTAGTCAACAGATAACTGATCATCGCTCCTGCTGAGTGATCGAATGGTAAGAAAAAAGGATCTATGGAAAGAGTCAGAGCAGGGCTCTTTAAGGATCGTTGGCTGCTATTGTCATGATGCTGAATTAAAGGACAGTTTCAGCTTAATGTGGCAGTGTCACCTGAAATCCATATTTCTGCTCATTCAGCCTACGAGCTCTGTCCTTCACTTGTGGGAAGCTGGATGAATGTGAATGCAAAGAGGTGGAAGTAAAGAGAATGCTTTCACCCCCATTTCTCTGTGCGCCTTTTCCAGCAAACCTCAAACAAGTAGTGGTTCATCCTCATTCTCTTTGAAAGTCTCTTTACAAATGGCCTAGAGGCTGGCTGGCAGCTGCTTGGTCACAAGAAAAAATGAGCATTCCCCACCAAGTATTCGCTAAGCACTGGCCAAACTGAAGAGGGTGACACAATCTGAGAATATTCATCTTTAAAGTAAACGTTGGATTTTTTTGAAACATGTTTATTTCAGGGGTAAGACACAATTTTAACTCTGAAGGTGAACGCTTACCGTTTCTGCTTTGCGTCAAAGTTTTTCAGCTTTCTTTGCCATTGGGCAAGTAGTTGCCCAGTGTTGCAGACACTTAAACCTGTGTCACGCTGATGCACCACCAGCTGCCGAGACACAATGCTCCGTGGACGTCCGCGAATGTCTGCAGAACAAGTATTCAAAAATTAGGCACTGCCTTGTTTTTGGCTGCGGACACAGTGGACAGTTGCAGACAGCTGTGCACGTGATGAGCACGTGTTCAGTCCGCTGAACAGTCCACAGTCATCTGCAGTCAGGCTGATGGTGCAGGCTTCAGAAAAATGGTGACGATACCCTGGGTACGGCCCTTTTTACAGCCCTTCTGCAACGTTCTGCAACCATCCAGGATGATTTTTGGCACGGACAACCCAACCCAGCCACACGTCCATGAGAGGCCTCCATCGCCACCGGTAACTATAAAACTGGAGTTTGTGTGAAGGAGCTAGGTGTTTAATATTTTACACCGTCAGTGCAGTTAATGCACTGTGAAGGTTTTTGTAGTTTGTTTTTTTTTACCGTGAATTCCTTTGACCATGATAATCATGATCGTCGATGCCTCGTTTGACTTCCTTTTTTCCAGCTGACCGTAAACACATCACAACTAGACTGGATCCGGACAGCTGATCAGGAAGCTGAGCCAGTGCAGTGCAGTATACCTCAATGCCCATTCAAGTTCAGCACATAGTGACTTTAAATATTGATAACACATTGTCCAAGTGTTCTACTGCACCTTCATTTATGAATCAGACAGCACTACGGGAGCACCGACTGGTTCATCTATTGCTGACTCTAAAAGCTCAACTAATCGATATTCTTACATCAGGAGTTACGTTAGAAAAAACACTGAGCATTTAAGCATAACAGAAGTTGCTTAAAGTGATTAAGTGACAGATTTATTAGGGACCCTGCAGTTCCTCTGGGTACTGTAGTTTTGGCTCTCCCATCTGAGACGGCACCGTTTAAATTCGAGCAGAAACAGGAGCTCTACAACGATGCTCACCTCCCCCGCTCATCTTCACAGCAATCATATCAGGTATTGGCAGTCTTACAGGGTGATGTTAGGACAATCAGTTTATGAGGAACAGTTTTTCCCCACAGATTTACACTGCATCTGTAGCAGGAATTAATATCCAAAAAGAGTCTGGCACCTCTGCCCATAGAGATTTTGGTCTTCCCCCAAAGTCAAATGACTAGGGCTGCAATAAAAATATCTTTCAAAGTGGGGTTTGATTTAGGCTTCAAAGCTATAAAATTTTCATTTGCATCAACGATACACAAGCTAATCATGTTTACATGTGCATTCAGTACGTCAAATGGCTGAATTACCTTCTCAGCATGCAGTCAAGTTCTCCAGAGTCCTGCTAATGACTTCTATATTTGACTCAGGTGTGCTGAAGCAGAGACTCATATAAAACCTGCAGGACACCAGCCCTCGAGGCCTGGATTTGAATAGTCCTGTCTTAAAGTCTGTGATCCTGGAAATGTAACATTTTTCATCACTGAAGCTGGTAAACTCTCTTTAGTGGCACATGAAGCAGATCAGGTACTGCTGTCTGCAGCTGGAGATCTCACCTCGAGAAGCAGCTGGACGCCATTCAGTAACCTGGCCACAAAGAGGAAGGCTAATTTCTAAGATCAGCCTATTTTTTTGTGGTGGAGCATATCGGATACACAAAACTACCATTCAGCTCTTACTAAACTGCAGGTTTGATTTCATGCAGAATCCGTGGACCACTTGTGCTCATGTGGATGTGTTTTCGAGTAAACTGTAGGTAGTTTAATTCATTTTTTTAATGCGGGTATCTTACCTATTCTTGCAGCAGTCCTGGCCTCTTTGTAGTTCAGAGGCTATAAAAGACTCTGATAAAGGAATTCCTGTATTGCTTACACAGGTGAGTCCTGCTTTGAAAACTCTTTAAAGAGGATTTCTGTGGTTTGGGATATTCCACCATATACAAACGCATTTTGCTTGGTTGACAATAATTAAAAGCTTATAAACATGACCTCATCAACATCTCACCCTCTCCTCAGCTGACACTTGCTTTGTCCTCTTGGAAAAAAAAAATGTTTGGTTACATCATCTCCCAGTGCCGCCCTTTTTTTTTTAATCTGACAGGTTTAGCTCTTTCTTACCTTTTCTTTGTTTTCACCACTTTCAGTGGTGGCACATCCATGCATTCGTTTATCACCATTAAGAAGCTGAGGTGCAGCATCAGCATTATAAAGAAGTTAAACTGTTACATATTAACTTTAGTTCAGACCAAAATACCAGCCAGCAGTCAAACAGCCCGCCACTCATTGTCCCAGCTCCAGAGAGGCCCTGCCGGGGGCTACCTGGTTAGCAATGACAGAACTTTCAAAATAAGAGTGAGACGACTGTCCACTCAAAAACTGATTACTTATGCAAAATAAAAATAAAATGAGTAGCCAGACGCATTTGAGACTCCATTAATATAGCTGGGACGCCCACAGAAACACTGGAGATCATCCAATCCAATCATTAGAGCAAAATTCAGTTGAGATCAATCAAAGCGAGCTGCCGAAGAGTGCCATAGCAGCATTATAAAATTTCAACACATATAAAATAGTTAAATAGGAAATGAAAAAATACTTCAAGGGGAAAGGTCTAGCTTTTGATGCGTGCCATTGAGGAATAGGGTGTAAATGTAAGCTAGCAGTGCTGTGATGAAAGCCCATGCAGGGTTTGGTAAACAAGTCCTGGTGCTGGCAGAAATAAACTGACTGGCAGCTACCACAATTCAAACATCCAGAGTGCTGCAGGGTTTCTGTTTTCTGAGCACATCAAACAGCTCGGGAGAAGAGACGTCCTGAGAGACTCTCTGGAAAAAGAAAAAAAGAAAGAAAAAAAAAAGAAAAACCCAGTGTCTCAGATGATGAGATATTCATTTCAGGCTAGCAAAGCCAAAGATACGCCAGATTGGATTCTGTCATCATCAGGGCTCTAAAGCAAGGTTACTCTGAGGTTTGTAATGCAGGAGTGAGCTGGGCTCTCTGGGCTGGTGAAATAAGGGCGAAGCATGAGCTGAAATAAGAGATGATGGAGCCGATGGCGGTAGGAAAGTCTCTACTCGGGTTTCACAGTTTTACCTCAACAGCTCTGTTCAGTTACATGGAGGACAGGAACCGTCTGCAGCCCGGCCAGTCCAGGAGATCAAACAGGAGTCTGATGATCAATGCTGGCAGCGGGTCAAGTAAACAATATGCTGATGTAGTTAGCATTAAATATTAGTTTCAATTCATAATTTATGCGGTTACAGGAGTTCAGTGTTGTGCAGCTTCTCTGTCAAAAGGTACAATCTGATTCACTGGCTGTCGTCTAAATCCTGTTTGGATATTAACAAATGTCAGGATTAAAAAACACATCACTTTAAACTGCAGAGGCAGTAGAAGCCAAATATTAAGTTATCAGTCTTTAAAAACAGGCTAAATCAGTGGTCTGTACTGCAATCATGCATTACTGAAGAACACTGAATCTGATTATGGCTCCCATCTCCCTGATTTGTGTTTGATCTTTGTAAATAATTACATTTATTAGCGGTTTCTTGACCTGCAGCAGCGTATTGGCGTCTTATACGTCAGGTTCCTTTGAACCATGGAGCCGTGGACGCCGGCTGGCGATGCGAGTTCTTCTACTGTAGCTCTGCGACTCCCTGAGGCTACAGAGCAGAACAAGGACTGCCATCCTGCAGTCCCATAGTGGGTTAAGGCTTCTCCACTGGATGAGAAACTCACTAAACTGGAAGCTGGTTATTGCTGTTATTTATCGTCAAAGGATAAGAGCACCAAAGCCCGAGTCTGACCTGCACTCTTCAAGGCAAAACAGGAAGAGAGTTCACTATTCAAGGTCGAAAACAAGATAAGACCTTCACTGCTAGACTCTCTCTAGCAGTTTGTTTTTTGACAAGCGGTGACCAGGAAAATTGTTTAAAATAATGAAAAATGTATTATCTTTATCATATTTTCCATTGTTTTTACCTGCACCTGGTATGATGTAATGAGGTGTGAAAGGGCGGCAGTAATGCACCTCGAAGCTGTTTGCCACCACATTAAACAATAAAAACATGTTAACGGACAGAGCAGTGAACTGTGTGAGCGGCGACACTAGATCGCACAAAGAGGAGAAACAACCATAGCAAAGAATAGTTCTTAAAAACTGACAGTGCAAACTCCCAGGGAATCCTGAACAGTATTTTTTGGCTTGAAATCCAGTTTTTAGCAAGTTAGTCCATCAGGTACCGTCCATGCATGCAGTTACGAAATAAGTGTGGTGGGTCTGTCTGGGTTACAGCAAAGACTTTCTGGTCTCCATGGAGAGCTTCACGCGATCTTCGAAATGTGTTTTCAAACCTTTCCGAGCTGAAAAAATAAAGCCAAGCTCAGTATATGTTATTCATGAAAATGAAAGACCAACGGGGAATATGAAAACACCCTGAGACATTCACTTAGTGCAGACAGCTCTGCCATAAAGATGCTGTGTGCCACTGCAGAGAGGCAAAATCAGAAGGACAGCATCACTGCCTTCCCCTGCATGGACCGCAGAGCCTTAAGTGACCCGCAGCAGCCGGGGTTTATTCGCAAAAACATACTACGTAACGCTGCTCCAGAACTGCCTGTAGCAACAGACATGTTGGGGAAAAAAAACGGAGCAAGGTGAGTTTAGAAAGCTGAACCGCTGGGACGTCCAACACACAGCCCACCAAAGGGTCCAGTCTGGCACACCGGGTGGCTTTCAACAAAAGGACGACTGTATTTTGTCCTGAAGAATCAATCACGTCCACAGAGTCTGAACTAGTCATTTTATCTGAGCCAGATGTGCAGATCACTGTTGGTTTCATGGTCTTCTTAACAACAAAGTTATCGCCCACGGCCTACCATTCTGCACCAAAAGTAAGTAAAGATTTACGGTCAGTGAAAAAAGAAAGTCTCCCAGTGTTTAACTGCAGATAAACCATAACAGAGAATTTCCTGGTAATGACTAACAGTCCTGTTGTTCTTGGTTAGGCCCAAGGAGCCGTGCCGATGGGTTCCTTTGATTTATTGCAGCCGCACTTCGATATGACGTGGAACCAGAATGTCAATGAAGGAAGAGCTCATCCAGCCAACAGTCCATCACAGTTCACAGCTTATTGGCCATAAAACAACAAATATGAGCACAGTCCGCTTGAAGACCCATCAGATGATGGTTATCTGTGAGTTTGTTTAAACTCTGACCAATACTGTAGGAAATCTGTGAGCTGTGGCCAGGCGGGCAGACACCTCGCCCAGTCCTTTACTTGGATAAGCCACAAAATGTTAAAACTGCCCTCTCGTCTCGATGGGCTGCTCATCAGTTTTATAAATGCACGGTTCATTAGGGGAACCATTTTTTCAGGGTTATTATCCAACAGCTTTAGTTAAAAACCTGGATTAATTGTTGCTTACTGGAGCTACCATTTGTTAGCATGCTCTCACTTCCTAATAAATTAACACACACAAAAAAAAAAACGTTACTTTTTGAAAAGGAAAACGGGAAAACGATACCGTTTCCACCGGATCGTTCTCGTGTAAACGCGGGTCACTGTCCCTGCGGACTCGAATAATTACTGCAGGAACGTTCCTCTGCTCATCCGGGCTGGAACCCAGACATCAATGACAGCACAACACAGGACAACAGCTAAATGAAAAACTACAATAAGAGAACTTTGCATATAACTGTGAAAGCCCGTAGTTCTCCAAAATGAATGAGGTCATCTGGAGCAGCAGCCCAGGTAAACCCTTTTCTTCTGGGAATTTCTATTGAGATTTTAATAGAAGGGGTGCAGACAATAGACACACTTCAATCCGACTGTAGTAAAATCACCTTCTGTGAGTATTATGTGTCAGGGCATCCCACATTTGTATTTCAGGCATAAAACGAGCAGCAGAGAATTTCCATTGCCTGCTAACAGATGAAAATAAGCTTCTATGACTGAACCTGTCACTTTTATATGATGGACCTGAGTGTTCGTATTAAATAATGCCCACATTTAAAGAAAACAAACAGCGGAGCGACAGGTGAGACAGCCTCAGAGGGTCACATGACCCTCTTCTGTTTGCTAAGAAGCAGCACCGTCCTTTTTCTCCTGCAGTCATGTTTATTATTCTTTGTTTTCTCAGAGCTCGACTGTTCTGGCACCGTCATCAGCCACGAAGAACATCTTAAAGCTGTTACAGTTTCCAGCAACAACGCTGCACATTTTCCATGAGGGTCAGCCTGACCTCTGACCTTTTTTTTTCCTCCTAATTTGTCCCGATGTTTTGGACTTCCCTGTTCACGTTTTGAAACATGGGCGACTTTGCCATAGAAACACACCTTTCGGAGGAGATTATTAAAGTACTTTTGTCACTGTTAGCCTATGCTTCACTGCATGCTACTATGAAATAGCTCATTATTAGAGCATTAATGTGAGTGGGAAACTGTGAGGTTATGTTCGAACCACAGCTCTGCCAGCTCACCGGAGTTGCTTCAGACTGTACTCAGCAGTGATAGGCTTTCATTTGTCACATGACCGGTTACATGCAAGTAAAAGACTATCAGAGTGTAGGCAGGCCATTGTTCTACTCCACAGAGAGGTGACTGAGAAGAGAGGAGGAGTCCGACACATCAGAGCCAAGTCTGCATGTCTTTAAATTAACGCATTTTATCAGCATGGTGGTCACAGCTAGAAGGTCCTGGGTTCGATTCCACCTTGGCCCAGGCCTTTCTGTGTGGAGTCTGCATGTTCTCTGTGGGCTTCCTCCCACAGTCTGAAGACTGGGGTTAGGTTAGCTGGTGATGTGAGTGTTGTTGAGTGGCTGTCTGTCTCTCTATGTGACCCTGAACAGGATAAGAGGAAGAGGATGGATGGATGGATAATGAGTAAAGTGCTCAACATCAGCACATCCCCATTCAAAACCCCAAATATTCCAGTTACAGATGACAGTGACATGTTCTTATAACTGACATTAGAGTTTTTTTTTTTTAATTCAGAGACATGATGGGTTTGTACTGATCCGACGTGAAGCAGCTGCAGAGTCCACGCTGAGGATTTACTGTTGAGAAAACGTTTGTGTATTCCTTACACACAGCGCAGGACAACGATAACTGAAATCAAAATGTCACGCACACACTTGATCCTCATTTACAAGAGCAGTGCTGCATCCTCGTCAACACTTTTAGCTGCACCCCGTCCCGAGAAGGCTGTCCTCAAACATTAGGCTCCGGTTCCCGTTTCTATTTACATTCCTTGGGATCGGAGCGGCCACCTGCTCACCGAGCACACAGAGCCCCGGCTGAAACCCGAACCTGTGACGCGTGTGTGACGAGTGTTTATCAGGTTCAAATGCAGGAAATGCAAATGCAGAAAAGCTGCACTAGGCAGGAACTACAGGGCTCCTCTTTGTTCCCAAACAGGAATATTTCCACCCTTTAAGCTGGTGACTGTCCAGTACAGGAGCAGGTAGGGACCAGGAGGTCCCAGAAGGTCCCGATGTCTCGTGCAACATCTTCACTGCTGCTCCTCAAAACCTAATCAGGAGAGCACGTGTTGCCGTACCATCCCCATCTCCCTGTCAGTTGATCCTCACTTAACTCAAACTGTCACATAAACACTGAAAGTGACGGCTGAGTCGTAATCAGCTGGTTCATATCAATCAGGTAAAGGCAGCCGATACAGTAGCATCATTAACATTGATTATTTTAAACTTACTCTTGATTTAAAAAAGACCAGTTTTGGCCTTTGAATTCCTCTCAATGACTCTGATTCACTCATTACAAGCGCAGTCCAAGACTGGAAACCTCCTCCAGAGCTGAACATTCCCTCCACATGGGACTAGTTTGTTGGGTAGGTGGGGGGGGGGTTCTTGAGAAATCCCAGTTTTTCGTATCTCAGTTTGAGATGAGTTTGTGAAGATGAGACGATAAATGTCCAAGAATCCTTGGAGAGGTCTCCAAAGGTTATTCACTTCTAAGTTGGCCCAAGCTCGAGCAAAATCCTCACCAAACCCGTCCATAACTTTAAGTAATCATAGAGATTAAAAACAAAAGAACAGACAAACCAACAAGTCATAACCTGTGTGCTGGATGTAAAAACAAACGTGTTGGGTGATATGGCCCAAAAAGCATCATCACAATTGATATAAAAACATGACTTCTTTCAGGTTTAGAGGCAAAGTGCTGGAAATGGTTCCTCTTTTGTTTGCTCCCGTGTTGCCTGCTGCTCTGTGAGCGCTCTGCTGTCGGTCAGGTTGCAACCCTTACTGTAACACACAAAATCTGCCCGTGTGTTTGATTGATTCCACAAACTCCTCCTGGACCCTCTGGAGTATACATCTCAGGCCCCTGAAGGTTCGCATCTATGTCCGATACCATGACATCATCAGGTTAACTAGCAACACCTAGCAACTGTCTAAAATGACCCAATTTTTAGAATATAAACATGTAAAAGATCCCCGGTTTGAGAGTGGGAGGGGAGACACAGACCCAGCCTCAGGAGTCACAAGCTAGGGCACTCCTAGTGCCAATCCCAAGTTTGGATAAATGGGAGAGCTGCGTCAGGAAGGGCGATGCCAGTTCAAAAATACAAATCCATCAGCTGTGGTCCCCCCTCAGGAAATAAGAGCAGCTCTTAATCATCTCTCAGTGAGGTTAAGGATATCAGTTTGCCAACACCATGATCAGTCCACACGGTACTGTAGTAAGGATGTGTAGTACTAAAGAACTTAAAGAACTTTTTGTCAAATCCTCTGATGAAAACTTTCACCACAGGCAGCGTTTTACAGGGAGGCATTCGCGTAGCTGCACATTAACCAGCGTTACCTTCTTCGGTGTACTTTTGATGACTTCTAACTAATCTAATGTCTCTGCTCGCTTTTAAAAACTGCATAATGTGTGCTCTCGAAGCAACAAAATTAGTCAACTGTCTACAACAGTGATGCACACTTAAGACATGAAGGATTCCTGAGTGTGGGAGAAACAGATGCAGGCAACGTGTTTTAATCACACTATTCATATAGTGCCGCAGACACACGTTTGCCATTTGCCGTTTCCTGTTAGCTTCTCCCTCCCGCAGCTGTTCATCACGTTATCGCGTCCACAGAAACATTTCTGTTGTGTTTTGCTTCTGCAGTGTTTTTCTATTTGTTGGCGTTTCCTAAAGTTGCAGTGCGTTTGACCTCTCAGGGCCACCATACTTTACCGGTCCGGCACGCTTTATATCATTGGCCTGTATGCGGCCAATGAACTAAAATGATTTTGACACCTGAATTCCTCAAAGCTTCAATTACTGCCGTGGTAACATCCAAACTTCAAATACCGATGTTGACTGGTGCTTTGATGACGGCGGCGTAGCGCACTGTCTAAAGCTGGGCACACACTTAGCGACTGTCAGGCTTATTATGCATGTGATTAAGACACGAGCACTGGCAGACGGCCCAGGTCTTTCCTAGTTGGACTCAGCCAGTGTTTGCAGTCGGCAGATAGCCATGCAGTATGTGGTGCGTAAAGACTCTAGTCTTAATTCTTAAGAACCAGTGACTGGCATGATTAGCAGGTCAGTCGTAGTATTCAACCATCCAGTATATAAACTGGCATAATCATTCCCTGGAGAAAATTGGTCTTAAAGGAAAGGTCTGCATGTCAGTGCTTGACTTTCACACAGTTACTGGAATATTGTGCACGGACACCGATGAACAGCACATTTTGGTCAGTTTTACAAAGAAGTGAGTATGCGCACTTATAAAACTCTGATCTTGAATCAGCTTTCCCCATAAACTGATGCATGCACTCTGAAGTTGCATCATTTCCATGTGTAAATACTGTTTTAAAAAGAGAAAACGCCAACAAAGAGAAGCACAGAGTGCAGAGAAGGAAATGTGATGACTTGGTGGTTTAAGATCCCGAATGGAACAAAAGCCTCTGAATGCAGACGGGTAATGGAGGGCAGACGTCAAAAAGAAACGAGTAACGGTGGGCTAACTAACCACAGGCCAGCTTCTCCAACACCACCACTCACAGCGGCGGCTATTCACAGCACGAGGAATTAATCCTCTAATTAATAATTAGAAACTATAAGATGCCTGATACAATTTAATACACAATGAATAATTTACAAGGCATTTTGTGAATGGTACACTGTCATATTAATATTCATGTCTGAAAAGGAAAATTTTTATTTTTCATTCCCAGCTGTCAGCTTTGACTTTCTGCACGTTTGTTCAGAATGGTTAAAAAAATGCATTGTTAAAATAAAATATAAAAGAAACTGACGGCCTAACTGGGACTTTTCAAATAAGGTGGATGCATTTTAAACTGTCTTCCACAGGGTGAATCTTGTCCTCATTAAACAGCCGTGGCTCAGGGTGCATTCAAATGACCACAGTCTGCACAGCCTGTCGTCTCACCCCATCCCTGAACATCATCATTACAGCTGCACAGATCTGAGCCTTTACTCTCAGCAAACATGCAAAAATTACTCGACTTCTTATCATCTTGAGACCAGAAAGACACTTGTTGTTTTTATGCCAGTGCAGGGCGATGGTGATGTTATTTATATGCATGCATCTCGAGTAAGAGCTTTATTCCAATCTTACTATAGTAAACTGTAGGCTTGGGTTGGACAGTCTGCTTTGTCGCTCTGCACACTCAGCCACTGGAATATTTTTATCTGTAAGGGTCTTCTTGCTTTGCATTCATCAAAAAAGTTTGAGAAGTTATTAAGTCCCCAGGATAATTCCTTCCGTCTATCCTGAAAGTTGAATTTGGAAACAGGGCAACATGTCTTTAATATTTCAGGCTTCATTTGCACTGAAGTTCATAAATTCTGGCTTTTTTTGTATTTTACTCTGTAGCTCGTGTACATTTTTGCTGTGTACGCTTGTGTGCGACAACTGTGTGTCGTTATCACAAGCTTAAACAAAAAGCTCTCATGAGGGGGCAAAAATATTTTTAGTTTATTCTTCAATTTTTTTTTCCTTCTCATAACTCAAAGATCAGATCTGATTTGAATCCTGGAATCTGGCGTAAACTGACTTGATGCTCCCGTCACTGATGACAATAATTCCAAGAGTTAATCTACTGAAACACGGTGCCAGCAGCAGCGTTACAGTGTGATAGTAGTTACAAAGTAAGCACAAAGGTAGCCTTGGTAATGCTGTTTCCTGGACATTTTAACTGAAACTATGAAATAACTGAGTCACACTTTAGTTTAACAATAACTAAAGTAACCTAACTGTTCAGGAGCTGCACATTACTGCCACATCATAAAGCTGAAAATTATCTTATACCTGGGATGTTGCATTTTGGGGTCGAGCTTTTTAAACAGTTGCTTAAAGCCCTGGTTTTGCGCCATGTAACCGCATCAGTGATTTTCACCCAACGTTTACTCATCCTGTCATACGGAGACCAACTGCCAATGCCCGGCTGACCCGCTTGTTCACTTCTGGGCTGGGCTGCACGTTCCCACCTCCTTCGCAGCACTGTGTTTTCGCCTCAAGTGGTGAAACAAGTTTGTCATTTGTAGCTTCATCAGGAACCGTTTTCTTACATATTGTGCAAAGTAGCGTGCTTTCTTCGAGGTCGTTGAAGTGGCTTCCTGTTTAGGTACTAAATCTTTTATCAGAGGCTGGCACATGGCTCTTGCTCTCAATCACGCCTGGGCTAGTCTTGTTGCTGTGTGCACCAGGACACGTAAACACGTGGCGTTGCTATAGCAATGATACTGTGAAATATTTCACTTTTATATCCATGCATCCTCTTCCACTTATCCTGTTCAGGGTCGCGGGGCTGGAGCCTATCCCAGCTATGACAGGTCGAGAGGCAGGGTACACCTGTACAGGTCGCCAGCCTGCCGCAGGGCTAACACAGAGCGACAACCATTCACACCTGTGGGCAATTTAGAATCACCAGCTAACCTAACCCCACTAACTGATACCTTTGGATTGTGGGAGGAAACCGGAGTACCCGGAGAAAACCCACGCATACACAGGGAGAACATGCAAACTGCACTCAGAAAGGCCCGGGCCGAGGTGGAATCGAACCCAGGCCTTTTTGCTTTTCTCTCTCTCTCACACACACACACACACACATATATATTAAAGAGGGATAACATAAAATGGCAAAACTCAGAAGTCCCATTGTGTGTATGCTGTGTAGTGTGTAAGACTTATTGTGAAAGGAAGGAACAGGAAGAAGCCCTATCTTGACTTTTGATGGACTGGAGAGCACAACAACAAGAACAACAACAACAGCTGCACAAACAAGCAAGAGTAGACCCACAGACCAACTGGGCCACATATTTCTGACACCGCCCCCTGGTGACAGTACACAGCTACATCAGTCTGCTCTGCTGGCAGCGGGTCCCACCTTCAGCAGTGGTTCTCCCCTCTGCTGTTGGTGGAATATAAACGCGCAGCATCTGAAAACTTCTCACAGTTTGTCCTGCTGATATTTGTTTTTGGGGAACTCGTATTCCAGGAGGGCCCCCTCAATGCCCCCCTCTGGACACGCCTCAGAGTAGCATGAATACCAAGGCTCTTTGTCCAAAAATCCATATTTCAGCCTTTTCCAGCAGAGCGCCTGATATTTACAGCAGTACTAGGAGGCAGTGCACCAGATTAAATATGCAGCACTAACAAGGCTGCAAAGTAGCGACGCTGTTAAGTGGAAACCCGCAGGGTAATATGTGATGAATCAATCAGGGCGCAGGTGCATCTGCGCTATGCGGGCCTACCTGAAACACACCAAACAGGTGCAAACGGACGGCAGTGAAAACTTCATTTGGCAGTTACTAACAGGTAGTACATACACTACCTCCAGCTGCAGGTTTATACCCTAAAGGGAAGTGGGGACGGTGAAACAACAGTTTTCCCTGAAAACCGCGTCCAGGACGGTCGGCTGGTCTCCGCGCGGTGCGGACGGAGGAAAACTTCCCGTTTAATTGGCCGTCTCGTTAACAAGCAGTTGGCTCACACATTCAAGCAACAGACAGCGTCCCGAAGCCGAGCTAAAGCCACTCCGAAGTTAAACGAGGCGGCCGCGCGGCAGCGGCCGCCCGCTCATCCCGAAAACTGTCACAAAAAGCGGACACTTACCTCCACCGGCTGTCCGCTGACGACCGGGAGGAGGACGGGAGAGGAGAGTCCGAAGCCTCCGAAACACTTTGCTGCTGTTGTTTTCTTTCCTTTATCTGAATTTAAGTCCCGCTCTGGTGTCACTTTGTATCCGGACAGCAGCTCACAACGTGGTGTGAACCCGGCGGAAGCGGCAAAAACAACGGCGGCAGCAGCAGCGACGGTCTCCGGCCAGCCTGCTGCCTGTCAGCGCTCAGCGCGGTGGGGGACTAAGGCCGCGCATGCGCACGACGAGCGCTACTGCAAAAACGGAGATCGTCTAATGAGAAGATGATGCGCTCGAGCAGTTTGTGTCTATAAATGGTGTTTGCGGCCCGGTCAGACTGTCTTTAGAGTACAAGGACAAGAATAATTAAAAGGCACGAATGCTTTAAGAATTCAGACGAGAAACAAAAACATGTTCTAGCATTCTGTAATTTTCTGTGTTACATTTTTAGATAAGTAGGATTATACGAAGTTGCATTTCCCAGCATTTTCATATAAATCAGTTTGGTTTTGGAACCAGTCTCAGAGAATTAAACTCAATAGGAGCCCAAAGAACCCTGTAAGATTTTATCATCCAGGTTATAAGAAATGTAATGATAATAGTTTATCTAGTTTTTAACCTCTACAATCTTTCTGATTATTTTTACCACATAAACATGGATCTTACCTATAACATTATCTTTTAATAGGATTAAGTCCTACAAAAGCTCGTTTAAAATTCTGTCCAAAATGTAAAAGCTTTTATGAATGTAGGTTTCTTTTTTACTTAAACTCACTCCACTGAGTGTGAAATCCTTTAATTATTTTTGCTCAGGCACTGAAAAGACTAATTGCTCATGTTTTGTTCATCTATGGCACTCAAGTCCCACAGGATTATCTCCCAGGAGGAGATGCACTTTTATACAGTGAATCAAGTAAAACTCCTTTTGGCTGAATTCTTTATGGTTTTGTAGAAATTCTAGAATGATTAAATCTATTAAAATCACATGTATGTGAAAGTCTTTAGGATAAATCCTCTGGGATTGGTTCCTGTAGGATTTTCTTTTGTATCCTTAAAGAACTTTTTGACAGGGAAATTCCTGCTGACAGAAGTTTCACAAGTTGTGTTTTATCTAATCGAGTTTTGTAACGAACACAGAAAAGTGCAGAAAAGCTTGTGTTACTGTATCAAAGAGCTGCTGTAAGTCTGCACTGGTAGATGCACCACGCTCACGTAGGTCTTTGTTAACCTCTGTGGGACTACAGAGTTCTTTACTCACTCGTTCACAGAGCTCATATGGGAGATGCTGGTGTGCCATCTGCAGAAACTTGGCATTCAGTGTCTTGCTCAAAGGTACGTGGAGGGCGTGCAGAGGGGCAAGGGATCAGATCACTGACTGTGCTCCACCTGAACCATAACTGGGGGATAATTTTCTGTTGATGAACTTATTATTGATCAGTTCTGCTTCAGGTCCTCAGATGTTTTGCTTGTTTCAGCTACTGCACCTACATGCAGCGACTTCTGTCCATTTGCAGTAAACCATCCACTCATTTTCATGATTTTCACTCATCCATGGAGGTTTAATTTGAGCATAACAGACCTTCCACTCTTAGGCTCAAATTTGCTGTACAGTACAGAGTAACCTTTGAGATGTGGATTCAGTGAGATGTGCAGCTTGCACAGGGTGAGGTGTAACGGCTGAAGGGGAGGCAAGTTCCCTGCAGACAGATAACACAGCTGTGCTAAAAATAGAGCTCAAAATTGCAACTTTAATGTAACCGCATCAGGAGGCTGGTCTCTGTTGGGTTTCAGATTAGTGGACGACCATCCACAGCTATTCTTACTGTGCATGCACGCCCTCCATTCAGCTGTTTCAATGTTCCATCTGCAGCCTCTAATTTGAAAACTATCACACCGTGCTTTGGTTCACTGTTTACTTTTCAGCTGTGTGCAGCCACTCACAGGTCCCTGCAGAACAGCCACTCAGGCCTCTGTGGCGTCCACCTTAGTCTGGCTGCTTGCAATGCGATATTCTCAAAGCTAATTTGACTTCAGCCCACAACAAAGTCACTCCCTGCACTTACAGTTACTGTGAATCACTTTGCTGCTGAATTATCCGCAGAAAATGTGATGCAACTGTGCAGTTCATCCAGCGCGTCCGTGAACTGCACACCAGCTTTCAAAGGCATGAATTCAACACTTTGAATAAAATACAACCTTTAGCATGTATTACAAAATTACTAGCATTAAGTAAGTCATTCTTTCAATTAAGAACCATCTTAAAAATCAAATCATCACCCTCTTTTCTGGAGCCTTGACTTCTATCATTCCCAGCAAAGGAAGAGGCACTGTCTCCCCTCAAACTTGGCTGTTAGTAGTTTTGCAGATGGCATCATCACCTCATCCAGTTCCTGGCTTCCTGTTCATTTCATCACTGATTTTAAGAGTTTACTGAGAGCTTTTGAAGCTCGTCTGGGTCTGGCCCCGAGCAGGCATGTTATCCTAGCCTTACCTCTTCTCCTCTGTGCGGCCCTTCTCACTGTTTCAGGGCTGAGGACTAAGATTGCATGAATGCAGTGTTTGTTTTCAGAGGACTTTTTTTAAATGTAAAAATCCTGCCAGATGAGTGTTTGGGCAATAGACTTGCGTGCACAACTAAAGGGCTGGCTGCATGTAGAAAATAACACAAGTGAAGAACAGCAGAACGAGCAGAGCAGAAAACAACAGTGTTGCCAGTCAAATATGCCACGGCAATGGGACAGCGCCCACATATGAAGGCTGAAATCACAAAAGGAATGTGAGCCTATCTGAAATGTGTCTTGGCTTGATTTCTGTGGCTGATAAGTCACGCTAAAAGGTAAATATGGGCGCCTGCATCATCATTTCCAAAAGTCTTTCTGCTAGTCTGGACCAAACACAACCTCAGAGGGGTTACAAAACGCTGCAGTCTCATGGACACTGGACTTATTTGTAGTTTTAAAATGAAAACACATTGCTCCTTAATTCACCTTAATGTTATCGGGTGGCTGGCCTCTGCCTTAGAGAGAGGGTGAAGAGTGCAGCCATCTAGGAGGGACTCAGATTAGAGCCACTGCTCCTCCAGGAGCCAGCCGAGCTGCTCCGGGATTCTGATTAGGATGCCTCCTGGGTGAGGTGTTCTGGGCATGTCCTACCAGGAAGAGGCCCTGGGGCAGACCCAGGACACGATGGAATGATTATATCGCTTTGGCTGATCTGGCAACACCTCCGTATTTCCCCAGATAAGCTGGAGGAGGTGGCTGGGGAGAAGGAGGTCTGGGTTTCTCAGGCTGCTGCCCCTGCGACCCAGCCCTGGATAAGTGGAAGAAGATGGATGGATGGATGCATGGATGCATGGATGCATGGATGGATGGATGGATGGATGGATGCATGGATGCATGGATGGATGGATGGATGCATGGATGGATGGATGCATGGATGGATGGATGGATGGATGGATGCATGGATGGATGGATGGATGGATGGATGGATGGATGCATGGATGGATGGATGGATGGATGGATGCATGGATGGATGGATGGATGCATGGACGGATGGATGGATGGATGCATGGATGGATGGATGGATGGATGCATGGACGGATGGATGGATGGATGCATGGATAGATTTTATTTGATGTAACTATTATTTCTGTTTAAATTGACCTTCTGAGTATACTTCTTCTTCTCTGGTTTTAAAGGTGCCTTATACTGTAAATCAGTCTAAAGTTATTATGTTCAGTACTGCAGCGCCGTGGTGGTGCAGTGGTTAGCAGTGTAGGCTGCTATATACAGTGTAGGCTGTATGCGAACAACATATGATTCCATATGGACCAAGGTGCATAAACAATACAGCAAACACACAGCCACATACATTTAGCAAAGAACAACACAACCAGGCACACAACAGCACTCACAAAAGTCACAATTAAACTTGAAGTCACCAGACGACTGTAAACTGCAATTAGATAATATCCTTAAAAACAAAGAAAAAGAGGAAAAAGGGTGATGGTTTGAACCTCTGTCAGCTGCAGCCTCTGCGTGTTCCCCCTTTACTCCATTTCCACTTAGCTGGTGACAGTGCCCAATTTAGGAGCAGTTTGGTAACTCTGTGCCCCCAAAAAAGAGTGGCTGCTGGCACCAGAGTAGCATACCACAAAGTTCACGGACTCACCAGTGATTGGCACAGGCAGTCATGATTTTGCTTCTCACAGAAATGACCTCAGCTTCTAATCTAATAGCGCGTAAACCCAGCTTTTACACCTGCAGACGTGTGGTTCTCAAAAGGCACCAAAGCAGAGCTGAACTGTCCTCAGGCAGTCCAGACACATGCTGTTTAGCTTCATTGTTGATTCTAAATTGGCTTTAAGTACGGATGGGTGTGTGGTTGTCTGTGTCAGCACTGTGATGGACTGAAAACCTTTCCAGGCTGTATCCTGCCTTTAACCACTGACACCAGCACAGCTCCAGATGAAAACAATGCTAAAGAAAAACACAGATAGGCTGTCCCAGCAAAGGAGGCATGTAGTAATGCCACAGCTGCAGTTGAGGAAATACACTTGGAGGCTGGAATTCTCTTCACCTGATGTGCAATTTATTTACAAGTGTTGACAAGGAGGGTCAGGATGGTGATTTGACCAAAAATAAAAGATACAAAAATTATAAAAACAAACTTAGAACTGTTCAAAATAAATTCAGACATTAACTAAACCAAAGAAACCCAAAAAGGCTAAGCCCATGGCTACTGGGCTCTAGCCAACACACTAGGCCTGCTATGCCACCCTCTCCCTCTCAGGAGCGTTAACTCTGGCTTATAAAGCCTAAGCCCCGCCCCAGAATGAACCACACAAAATTCACTAATTAAGTCTCCCAATTAGTGATTTTGTACCTATGAGCAACAAAACATTTCAGTTCCCTCCTTTAAAACTCTGACACAAGATCATCAAAACACTAGTTGGTTCACTGTGTACTAAGGACTGTTTCACAAGGAAAGAAAAGAAAATTCCCCCTCTACATTCTTACTCACCTAGTGAGCTCCAATCTCCCCTTACTATAAAAAGATTTGGAACCTTCCACATCCTGTTTGGCAGTCCCGATCTCCAAGATGGTGGCAACATGGAACAGAGCATTAAACCAACATTTGGTAATATTGACATGACTTGGTGCTTACAAATGGTTTTGAATATATGGGCCCATTACATGTTATTTTTCTATGGCATGGAAATAAACAGTTAATGCTTAGAAATAAATACCCAAAATCTGTATACTGTTAAATCTAACTGAAATTAAAGTAAGGCAATGAAGGACTGGACCAAAGTACTCTTTGACCTCACATTTACTACTGAAAGAAAACTATTTTGCCGGCAAGATGTTATAACTAATAGAAGTCTCTGCAGTCTGTTATTGGCCATTAAGCATTTAGTCCTACAGGGCACAGGTTACCCTGTGACAAGGCGCTTTTCCACAAATGGCTGCATGTGCCCTAAAACGTTTGCCTCGGGGCCAGAGGGTGCCGCCTCCGTCCTGTAACTGATGAAATCCAACAGAACTTTGTGGTACGCTAACGCTTCATTTTTCCTGCTGCATTCTGTCATGTGGCGCTCATTTAAATACGAGAGTGGGACAGTGGGATATGTGTGAAGATTCACAGCAAAGGTGTGAAGATTGTTAAAGTTTCAATTTCACAGCTATGCAACTCTTACATTCTTACATGTCTTTGTAAATTAGAGAGGAAAGAGGGGAAGCGTGTGTTCTGCGAGCACGCAGACCGTCACGTCTACAGTGCAAAGGCCTGGCAGTCTGGGTGCTCTCTGTGGAAGGAGATTTATGACTATGAGAAGGACCTTCTAGAGATGTCACTGTTGTGGGGGTGTGGCCAACAGGGCACATGGAGGGTGTGGTCCAGTAACCAGATTAGCATGACATTTAGGATGCCAGAAGAAGATCTGGTGTGTCCCAAATACAAGATGTCATAAATTCCACCTTTTGCAGTGTGTGACCCAGCGTCCAACCATTCCGACCGCCCCTGCGCCGGATACATGCCCAGCAAAGTTAAACCCATGATTCCTCTCATAGTTTAGATTCAATCTACATGGACAGTTTGCCCCCATATCTGAGACTGCTGTGGCTTCTCATGTTAGTGCTGTTGGAGTGAAGCTGCGAGGAGCATTAACACAGAAGTGAGTCATGCCTGAGTGATGTCATTTTAACCGCTGGATGAAGCCAGCGATGATCCCACGTCTGAGATAAAGCTTTTTCGGTGGGTTTTAAGCTCTTTTGTGCCCGAGGCAGACCAAAGGGCAAGCTAAAATTTCAGGGAGCACCGATATATTCATCTGCACAAAATAGCTGCCAGGACATTGAGTTGTCATGAGGGCAGTGCTGACAGCTGTTTTGTGGCAACTGCTTGCTGTCTGTGGTTCAGGTCCTGCTCTCTCAGAGGGATGTCAGACTCTGAGGGCTGAAGCCGCAGACCGAAAGCTTTCAGGATACTTTTTACTGGCAGCCTTTTTATTCCCCAATTCATTTGTGGTTTGCTCCATAAATGAAAGTGACTTCTTTCCCCATTACTAACCTCCTCGATACCAGACACAACCTCTGATGTGACTCACGTCCATCATCTATCTGGAAATTGCCCTTGACAAAAGTTTTTAAAGGATTTTTTCCTCGGGGAAGCGAGTGACTTCATAACTCTGAGCAGTCTGATAGTACAGTAATAAAGTACAGTACACCTGAACCACTGGGCTCTACTACATGCAGTCAAGTCAGTTTATTTACATACATTTCATATATTTGTGCATAATTAAACAAACTGCTGCACAGCAAGTAAACCATCAACAAACAGAACATTACACTGTAGTGATACAAATAATTGTAATTATTTACTGATTATTAAAAGAAATTATTTGATGGTGAATTGGAACTAATCTGAGACCGGAAAGGTGAGGGAGAAGAGATATGTGTTCAGTTGGGATTTGAATGCACTCACTGAGGTGGATGACCTAATCTGTAATGAAGAGCATTATCTGACCGATAATGTGGAGCATGTCCATGCAAGCACTTATGCAGTTTATCTCCAGGTATATATCTCTCTGTTTACATAGATCCCTCCATCCAGCCATCCATGCTGTCCCAGCCTGTCCCAGCTGACACTGGGAAATGCTGGGAGACACACTGGGCCGTGGGTGACCTCTCCTTACATCTCCAGCAGTGTTCTGTCCATGAAGGAGCTCATGCTCATGCCTCCATCCTGCACATCTCTGTCGTCTTGAAGTTGCAGCTGGCCGTCGTCTCTGGATCCAGCTCGACTTTGAGCCACTGATGATCGGCGGGTGTGTTTTTGCTCCATTTACAAAGCGTAAGCTTTATCTGCTCGTTGGCACGTCTGAGTTGTGGATAACCCTCTGGCCTTTGATGGGAGCCTGGCAGGAGACCAGCATGCAGATAAGCTACCCCTGACTCTGCTTTGACTGCCCTGAGATCAGTTATGATCTGCGTGTTAGATACGTGGAAACGGAGGCAGTGGTGGCAAGTAAACAAATAATTACTCTGATTTCCGCACAAATGCATTTCTCTTACTAATCATCTTTGCAAGTGTGCTGAAGACATTTTTAAACACTCCCTCTCAGAGATCATTCAGATCAGGTTTCCACCACATGTGTTTAACGCGTGAAGCAGCTGCAGGTTTCATTAATGAGAAATCACTTGGCTGTACAGCTGTGCTAAACAGCTGTTTCACTAACACACATCCTTATTTATTTTTTTTATATTTCCCCGTTAATTTTGTTCTCAAACCATCTAATTGAGCTGTGATGTTTTTGTTACGTTAATCAAGATAATTTTAAAATACTTTTGATCAATAACGAGGCCTTTTTTCCCTGAACTCTGACCTCTAAAATCACCTCACCCATAAAAATCTGCAGCAGTGATATCAATCCATCTTCAACATTATTCAGCAAAACAAATACTTTTACTTTAATACTTTACTAATGGTAAATATTCTGATCACCACAGAGGTAATAATATATCACATCAGGTACATTAGTGGTGCCAATCATGTCCTGACAATAACTGTGATACTAAGAGTGAAGTATTGATGTTATGGCAATAATATGCATATATTGTGGTATTATTACTTCATGGTCTATGTTGACATGTGTTTTTGGTTCCCAGAATCTCCGGCAGAGTAGAGCATCTCGCTTTTTGATTTAATCTCAGGTGCAAAAGCAGAAAAGCTCTCTGGCAGCAGAAGGCGAGGCAGTTCAGGTAACCCTAAGTAATCCTGCCGGTGAGTCACCACCACCATGCAGATTAATATGCAGCATACTCATATACATCACATATTATCCAAATGAGCAGTTGATTTCGATGACTTTATGCCATGTCGTGTTGGAAATAACAGTAATTGCAGCGATTTCCATGCTTAGTTGGCTGTTCTTGTGAATTAATAATCACACTCAGGTTTAGCTGAGAGTTGGAGCTGATGAAGATGACATGTGGCAGCTGATCATTTAGCCTCCTGTGGTCTGAACTGATGTGTGCACACCATTGTTGTGTTTGCCACGTCTCGCATTGCAGCAAAGACACTCACAATTTTTCTCCTTCTCCTTCTCCTTCTCCTACTCTATTTCTTTTTTTTCTCACATGCAAACTCAACTCTCACATTCGCACACAGACACACACACACACAAAACTGACTCCCTCCATCTGGTGTGCGCTTAACGCCACAGACGTCAGGTCCCCCACGTCTGTCTGTAACGGTGTGCATCAGCAGAGAAGGACGAGGCTTATCTGTCATGTTGTACCGCTCTCAAGTAACACTGTTCAGATGGAGAGACACACTGGCTGTTGTACTGCTGCATCAGCAAAGTGCTGGGTTACAGGGGTGAGCGTGTGTGTGCGTGTATGCGTGCAGCCCTATCTGCGTCACTTAACAGCAGGTGGACTGTGGAGTGAGAGAGCCTCCCTCACTGCTGCAACCCTACAGCCTGTTTTCTTACAAACACATACACGTTTGGATTGTTCCACTCGTGGCTGCGCTGCTCTGGTTTCACACTTATTACAATCCTGTGGATTTATGCAAGGCGAAAACTTTTGAGGAGCTATCCTGATATTTGTGCTTCCACTCCTGCTACATTATGCAGTCTGACTGCTTTTCAGACCTCGTTCAGATTCGGGTCTTTGTTCTCATTGATTTCAATAGAAAGAGAGTCAGACGGGGAGGGTACCCTCACTATTTAAAAGGCTCTGTTTGGTTTTATTTACATGGTGCCAAATCACAACAGATGATTTATGTTGTGAAGATCCTGCTATTAGAGAGGATCTCAATAGATTTTCCCCACGAGCAGCACTTGGCAACAGCGGGGAGGAGGAACTCCTTTTGAACAGAACCGGGCTGAGGGAGGGGCCGCCACCTGCTGCGACCGGTTAGGGTGTGGTGGTGGGGAAAAAGAAAGTCACGGACGACAAACTCGATGAAACAAAAAATACAGAAGCTGATGATAAGCAGCCGGATTCAGCCCTGATTTAAGGGTGTCTGCTTCCTGGATCCAAACTGGGAGCTGGTTTCAGGAGCCCCATGGCTCGAGGCGCTGCCGTTTACTTCAGAAACTCTGGGAACCACAAGTGAGTGTCCAGCCTGAGAGCTATGTGCTCTGTTGGGGTAATAGATACTAATAGGTGTTGAAAATACGGCGGGTCCTGATCATTCAGGACTTTGTATGTGAGCAGAATGGTACCAAGCAGAGAGCTGGTGAAGATAAGCCAATATGGGAGAAGTATGATCGCTCCTTCTAGTCCCTGCTAGTGCTCTGAAGCCTTTACAGGGAGCTTTAAGAACAGCGAAGAAGTAAGAAACCCATGAACCAGTTTCTCAGCATCACTCTGAGACAGGATGCTTCCATTTTGATAATATTGCCCAGATGAAACAACACAGTCCTACAGATTTGTGTAACGTGCAAGCTAAAGGACATGTGCTGAACAAAAAGACCTCCAAGGTCCGGGAGTGCGTTTTGAATGCTGAAGGATGCTGTACTGGGATTTAATGTAGAGTATAAAAGGTGGGGTGGGGGTGGGGGGTCAGCAGCAAATAATCCACACTGTGAACCTGGATGCTCAGAGAAATTAAACAGATTAAGTTGTGTAAACTTAGTGTTTATTTTCTTGAAAATATGTTTGTGTTTCCATGTGATACAGGTCCCTAACCCATCACAGGACCGGTATCTGCTCCTTTGTCTAAGGAAGAAGTGGAGGAGGAGGACTGCAGAGCTACAAAACGACCTCCAGCAGAGAAACAAGACTCATGGCCTGAGAAGAGGTCTGATGTCCTGTTGGTGGGCGCTGTGCTCACTGCATGGTACCGTGGAGCTCGATGTCGCATTTACCACAGAATACCAGAGCTGGCAGGTCCACCACTGGAGCCCTGTGCTTTTCACAGATATGAGCAGGTTCACCCCGAGCACATGTGACAGAGGTGAAAGGGTCTGGAGAAGCCGTGGAGGACGTTATGCTGCCTGTAACGTTATCCAGCATGACCGGTTTGGTGCTGGGTCAGTGATGGTCTGTGGAGGCATATCCATGGAGGGACACACAGACCTCTGCAGGCTAGGCAACTTCACCCTGACTACCATCAGGTATCAGGATGAAATCCTTGACACCATCCGTGGTCCCATTCAGGAACCCCGGCATTGTCAGGAATGCACACAAACTACTGAGCAGCAGTGAAATTTCAGCTAAATGTTGCAGCTGCTGCATCATTCTTCACTTTGATTTTCAGGGTGTCTTTGAATTCAGCCTCTGTAGGTCCATCATTTTCATTTCCATCAAACACTGTGGCATCCTTTCCTTCCTAACACGTCACCCAGCCTGTATCAGTTTAGATATCCTGCATAACTTTTTCTTTGAGATCTGAAGTTTTTTCAAAGAGTTTCTTTAATTTTTTTTTGCTCCCATTAAACTGTCTGCCTGCAGAAACAAACACGTGGATGATGAATCCACTGCCTGATCGACATTTTCTGGATGCACACGTCACTCAGCCATCAGTCAGAGTGGGATACAAACAGTGTTAAAGCCCTGAGAAACGCTGAGGTTAGCTGCTGTGTGACATGCGAGCTGATGATCAGAAAACTGTGACGGGGCAGAAACAGCAGATTTTATTCAGCGCGCTCTGAAGCCGGAGCAGTGAAACACGGCGGCTGACAGAGGGAGTGTTCGCATGTTCAGCTCCACAGTACTTAATTGCAAAATTTAATCAGTTTTTGAGTTTGAGTCCTGGCCTGAAATTAAATAGTGTTGAACTATTAATCTGATTTTCAGGGGCATTTTGCAGCGGTTATTAATCATGTGTAGCATTAAGGTTTTTTCTCCTACTGCTAAATTCAAATCACAAACCTTCCAGGAGCATTTCTGCCCTCAGTAACATCAAAAGGTCATAATTTTTCAATCATTTTTTCATGTATATAAATTCAGATTTACTTCTGAACATGTGCTGACGATCGCTAATGTCACAATGTTGCTGCATCTTATTAAAATCTGTGTTCTGCACACCATTTTCTCCCCTTAATCTCGACTTTATTTGTGGCTTTCATAAAGCGAATCGCTCACTAAGGTCCGTTCATGCATGTTCCGTCACTTGTCCGGGTTCGGCTCGTGGGAGCAGCGGTCTACGGGGAGATACGCAGACCTCTCTCTTCCCAGACTAACAACAAAGTCTGCAAACTTACTGAAAATGACTACAGGAAGACCAAAGAGGACCAGCTTTACCCCCGATCAGATATGCACACTGTTAGACCTCACCACCCACTGGAGCACAAGCCTGGGGTGATCAACCAGGGAGAATAAGGATGACAAACACTGTCAGAGAAATTCTGGAGAATTTGCTCCAAGCATGACATCCCAGAGCGCTTCGGATCCGGCCGCACTCTAAGACAAACCACTGTTCATCCCAAGGACAAAGCCCCCAAACACAATCTTAATCTCTGCTGTGCGGTGCAGTGAGGAGCGCTCGGACCTCCACAGTGGACGAACCGAACAGCTACTCCATGAATCAGAAGAGCCACCTCGACAGGACGGGACTCAGCCGTACACCTAAAGGGTTTCTTTTTTAGGCGCTGCAGGTAAAACGCGTTGTTTAGTGAATACACACTTTGTCATCTCCACTGTGGAAGAATTTAACATTATGTGTAGTTAAAGGCAGAGCAAGTGGGAACGATGCAATAGGTAATGCAACAGTTGTCAAACGTTGTCTTCCATGTGTCAGCGGTATCCTTCTTTCACACATGGCTGCTTTTCATGCCCTGCTGTCATATTTGGGCTTTAATCAGAATTGAGACTCAGTGCACTGACAGCAGTTTTACAGTTTATTGAAGAGCAAAACTGAGTTAAGAGAGAGCAGGTGAGTGGGAGAGGGGAGGGGTCGTGTAGCTGGAACCAAACCGGGAACACTGCCAGAGAGGAGAGACGTTGGGATTGGCCAAGGTCAGAAGGTGTAATTACTGAGAACAGTTTCAACGACCTTGTTTGTTTCTGGGGCTCTGGAGGGGGTACTGGCAGGTGAAAAAAAATAAAAAATAAATACCAGAAGTTTGATGAGATAGGTCAAAGCAGGTATGGGGAGGAGGGGCCCAAGCGAGAGAGACTCTGCCCACAGGTGTGCCAGCAAGGAAATGCCAGCCCACAGCTCCACCTGAGCCCAGAGACAGACTTACAGGAACAGGAAAAAGGAGACACCAAACCCAAGCCTGCCTGGACAATAACACCTAATTTACACTCAGGGGTTTCTCCCCTCCCTGATTTCCATCACCTTTACCCCCCCCCCTCAGTTAGTCCTCTGTGTATATTAAATCTCACCTTTTGTCATCTACACGTCAAACTCTGAGAATCTGAAACAATAATATCCTGACAAACCTCAAGTACTGTACAAATCAGTAAGTAGTGACTGTAGTGTACTGCACAGAAGTGCACTAATGAATATATCCAGATTGAGACTCACGTACATGATCAGCTTTACCCAGCAGTGTGCGCTGGCATCAGTGAGCAGATACAGGAGAGCGGCGCTGAGAGGCATAACTACAGTATCACCTTCCACATAGGGCAGATCACAGGAGGGATGATGGTTTTACTGCAAGAGGAGGGAACATAATAATGACAGACTGGAGTCACATGCCCCACAGTGATCTCAAGGACAAAGGAAATGCACAGAGCACTTTATAAAGGAAACATCTACTTATTCGGGAAATTAATTTAGCAGCCGTGCAGCTGCAGTGCAACACAGAAACTCCTGTAAATGATCAGATGATGTTAATATCAGACTGGGAAAAACAGATCTAAGAGAGTTTGACAGCGGGGTGGTCACTGCAGAGTGCTGAAACAAACAGAACGCTAAAGTAACTCAGATGATCTCTGTTCTCAAACATGGCTGAGCCACAGTGCATCCAGTGCATCTATCTATCTATCTATCTATCTATCTATCTATCTATCTATCTATCTATCTATCTATCTATCTATCTATCTATCTATCTATCTATCTATCTATCTATCTATCTATCTATCTATCTATCTATCTATCTATCTATCTATCTATCTATCTATCTATCTATCTATCTATCTATCTATCTATCTATCTATCTACACTTGCAGATCTGAAGTGTGTTAGATTAATATCTGAAAGGAGTGACAGTAAATCATGTCCTTCCAGTCAGCTGCTACACACAGATCTCAGGTTTATACAGCAGAATAATCTGTAATATTGCAGCTCTCCTCTGGTTAAAGACTGCGCTCCACCTGAACTGTCAGATTTATCTGAATGGCCGTCTCAGCCTCCCGGCCCTCTCTTTCCCCGGCAATTTCTAGCACAACAGTTTCCCCTTATATCAAAAATGTATTGATTTCTCTTCAGCTTCTTCTCACGGGTCTGAATTGCCGTCCTGTTTCCAGCGAGGAATGCCGTATCATCCGTGGAAGCTTTTGGCCTAAATCTGGGTAAATCCATACTTAGGGTAAATCTGAGGTATGGATCACCCATTATATGATCACGTAATGGGTGTCTTCAATCAAGGATTATAAATTTTGAATGCTGTTATCTTCAGCACTTTGGTATTTGTCTTTACTTGTGTTTTATATGAGGATGAAATCACAGAAGCGATTAATGAAGAAAACCTCATAATTAATTTTTAGCTGGGTTTATGTGGGGCAAAGCAATTTCTGGCTGATCACTCAGCTTTACTGAAAGCCGGTGTCTTTACTGAATACATGAGTGGGCTGTTGCACACCATCAGTCTCACAATCGGCTGCAGTCGCACTTTGAAAAAGAAAAACTTAGCTTATTAATAGCAAGCAAACAAAAGGCATTTATAATCTTGGTAATTCAAATGCAAATTTAGCATTTGGTTTGATGAGCACAAGATCAGTGGAGAATTTGAATTCATTTGTAAAGTGAAAAATGATGCCCTCTGCTACCACTCTGCCTATGAAACTCCTGCAGCGTAATCATTCCTTTTTTATTTGCTCCTGAAAATCAATTATTTGCTCATTTGCATTGTTTGGTATTCATTATTTTCCACCTTTGACCAGAAATAATTAGTGTAGATGCTTGATGACTAACACGAGACTGCAGGTTCCTTAATATATATATTTTCACTGTTATTATAATATTATAATTATGAAACCAAGTGGAAATAGCTTTGGATTAAACAGCGTGAGACGGTGTTCCTGTTATCAGGAATGATCTAACTTAGATATGTCTGCATTAACAGCACCATCCACTGTCCGAGGATGAGCCACAGCTCAAGTTTGGATTTCAGTTTCCAAGTTTTTGTCACTTCATAAACAAATGATCAAACTTGGGTCTGAATCCTTAAACATGATTTTGTCATGATCATTTCAGCAGGTGCATTTATGAGTCTGTCTGTTCAGAAGCACCTGTTTGAAAGAGGCTGATCGCAGCACGTAGCATGAGGGAGTGAACCAGCAGGTTCTCATGCTAATGAGTTGCAGCGGGCTCCTGCTGCCTCACATTACATGCTCTGGTGATCAGAGGTTTTGGCCACAGCTATACACCGATCGAGCACAACATTATGACCACTGACTGGGGTGTTCCCAGTCTGCGGGGGTCAGTATCCATCAGCAGTGGTTCAAGGAAGGAACAGTGGTGAGCCAGAGAGGGTCATTTATGGCCAAGGCTCACTGATGCATGTGGGCAGTGAAGGCTGGGCCGTGTGGTCCGATCCAACAGATGAGCTCCTGCAGCTCAAACTGCTGTGAAAGTTCTGATAGAAAGGAGTCAGAATCCACAGGGCATCTCAGTTTGTTGTGTTTGGGGCTGCATAGCTGCAGACCTCTCAGGGTGCCCATGCTGACCCCTGTCACCCATCGAGAGCACCAACAATGGGCACTGGACCACGGAGCAATGGAAGAAGGTGGGCTGGTCTGATGAATCCTGTTTTCTTTTACATCACGTGGACGGCCGGGTGTGTGTGCGTCACTTACCTGGGAACACCAGGATGCTCTATGGGAGGAAGGCCAGGAGGCAGAGGCAGTGTGATGCTTTGGGCAATGTTCTGCTGTTGAACCTCGGGTCCTGCATCCATGTGGATGCTACTTTGATATGCACCACCTATCATCTACATCCTTTCATGGAAACAGTATCCCCTGATAACTGTGGCCTATTTCAGCAGGATAATGCTCCCTGCCAAAAAGCAAACCTGGGTCAGGAATGTTTGAGGAGCACATCGAGTCTGAGGTGTTGACTCGGCCTCTGAATTCCTCAGATCTCAATCCACTCGAGCATCTGTGGGACAAAAACATTGTTCAGGGTGACAGTGACAGGATCCTTAACTGTGCATTTGGCTTTGTGTTGCCTAGCTTCAGGCTCCTCTGCCATCACAGGAAACCTTTAAACAGTCTGAGGCATGAGTCTGCGCTTGAACTATCTCCCGCACAAATGCAGGATTCATAATTTACCTCTGCAAACAAGTTTAGAACAGCCTCACATCGAGTGATGAGGCCCAGACTGCCTTACATTAACATCTAATCTTTTGTCGATATCCCACTTATGGATGTTTGTGTAATAAAGTTCCTCGTCTTCCAAAACTTAGTTTGCTTTGCTTTTCTGCTTCACGGCTGTTCACGACAAAACCCTAATTCATGCTGACGCGGGGAAAGCCCGAGGCACGTTCTGTCAGCTGAAGTAGATTAATTTTGCTGATCGCAGGTGTGTGACTTATAGATGGGGTTCTTAGAGCCCGCTTTTATGAATCCAATGTAAACACGCTGTGGGGAATGGATTTAGGTCTGAGTGTAAGAATATAAGAAGGCTGCTGAATATTTTAATAACATTCAAAGTTGTTTTTGAAGTTCAGCTCAAGTTCAAGCCCTGTGGAAAAAAGAAAACCACAAAATTGACACTCAGCCTCACGACTGTCTCAACAGTAAACAGCTGAGTTCACATCGATGCTTCCCAGAGTTTAAGCAGCACATACATCTGACAGCTCTGTAAGCAGAGTGATTAAGTGGTCTATTAAGCTCCCAGCATGGTTGTGTGTTGTGTTTCAGTCTGTAAGTGCTATGCAGAGCTCTGCAAACTCAAGTCTGCATCACCTCATCTGAGCAGGGGCCAGTTTTTTGTATTGTTGTCGGTCCCGTAGCTTCATTCCTGCTGTGGAGGAGCGGCAACAAGCAAAGATCCTCTGTCTCTCTATAGTGGGTGGGTGTGTGCAAACATTGCTATAGATTGCTAAAAAATACATTTCTACATATGAATTTCTTTATTAAATTTCATTTTACTCGACTTTTTAGCTTGTATTACAAGATCTTGTATTATCTTGGATTGTAGAGCTATGGCTCATTTTATAAGATGTTCCCACATGTCATAAAATGGATGAATCCAAAGATGATTGAATAGTTTCGGACATGCTCATATTCTTAATCAAGACAAATCAGGTAATCTAATCAAGATAAACTGAGCATGTTTGTTCAGGCACGCTAAGGAGCCAAGCGCAGGCTCGGGAAGAGCTGATCAAGATTATTACGGGTCGGCCGTTTTACAGAGTGATTTATGGATGGGTCAGCATTATATTAGCCATTTAGCGATATATTGGTATCCGTATTTATAGCAGCCAGTAAATCAAAAAAAAACAAGTGAGGGAAACAAAACCCAGATCATGATACCTGCATCCCTCTACCATTTTATATGTCTTTATTGGTAAATCATACTAACTCTTCTAAAGCTGCTTCTTGTCTACAATATCTGTGCATCTGCAAGCCCCTTTGCAACCCACCTCCACCCTTTTTAATGCCGTGTCTGACTTAATCATGCCAGAACTAAGCAGACCTTAACTAGTATGGAGTGAGGCCCAGACTAGCGGGGTGCTTTTGACGGTAAAGACCACCTCACAGAGGTGATCGCTAGCACCTGCCAGTCTCAGGTGAGCTAAAAGGTGAAAGGTTACAGTGGTAGAAGGTGCACTGAAATTAAAATTCAGTGAGATGCCCAGCCCTAACTGTAGGTAGAAATAATATTGCTTTGAGAGAGAGATGCTTTCTGACTGTTGCACCACAGCGTTGTAAATCTGTATGATTGATTTTGTAGATTAGAGATTTCTCCGTAGATGTTCACAAAAGAAAACAATAAAATCTGACATCTGCATAATGTCGGGCTGCTCTTTCGAACTCTCTCTCTCTCTCCTCTCACACACACACACACACACACACACACACACACACACACACACACACACACACACACACACACACACACACACACACACACACACACACACACACACACACACAGAAACATGATGTTAACAGCAGCGAACGTGTTGTCGGCACATCACCTCCCTCCTCTGCTTTTCTCTTTCACACTCTGACTTACACTGACGCACAAATCTTTACACACTCTCATCACCCCCCCACCCCTTTTTTTGTCAGTGTCACCTTCAACCTCGCTGTTAATCACTCCTTTCACTGGAGGAACCCTCTTCCTCTGTTTTCTCCTCACTGCGGATCTTCCCATCGCCTCCATCTGCCCTTCACCTCCACCGCTGAATTACAATCAAGGGATCAGAAGAGAAAAAAAGAGGAGAAGCAGCTGAGCACAGCAGTGAAACAAAATCAGCAAGGTGGCGTTCGCTGTGCGTGTGTGTATTTAAGCTTTGAAAGGATGTGGACCCCTGCTAGCCACGAGGGCTTCTGAGTGTGCTCATACACATGCAATTATAAGCAAACCCAGCATTAGCTCGACTCTATAATGGAAAATAAAGACCCAGTGTGTGTGTGTGTGTGTGTGTGTGTGTGTTGCTGCAAATACATATTGTTCTTAAAGAAAGCTGCAGGATTCCTTCCATCACTCCAAATAAGAGAGGATCCCTTTGAAACTCTAAACATTATGAAAGCCTCCCCACGCCTGATTTTTAATTATGAGGCATTTCTTGAATCAAGCTGAGTGTATAGCACCTTATCCTGAAAATATCTGCCATAATAAGAGGCCACTTAGCACCACTATGACTTCATGAAACTTCATGACTTTCATGAAATTTGGATTTGGATTCATGGATGTAGAGCAGGAGGATGTGCAGGAGGGTGACATTAATTCACAGTTTTGATGAAGACAGTTAGGTAGAAATAAAAATGTACATTTATGTTTTCTAATGATGACATTTTCATTGAGAATAAAGTCAGGTGTTAACAGAACACTTGGAAATTGCACGTTCATGTGAACAAAACTGGATAACAAAAAGCGGCTTCTGTATGTGTGCGTGATCTCTCTGCTCACAGTACAATCGTCAGAGATTCATCTTTTAGGGCTTTAGGAATAAAACAGCTCACACTGATGTCACCTCACAGTATTTCCGTCAGCTGGAGCTGCCAACGTGTGAAGCAGCTTTCATCTCCATCTTTTCCGTCACCCAAACTCAGGTCGACTTTGCAAGGTGCCAAAAGTAGAGACGGCGATAACACCTTTAATTCTGGATAGAAGCGGTGTCAGAACACATTTGCAGTCGCGATGGGGGGCGGAGCCAGTGGAGAGGTGAGTGTGGGAGCCGTGGATTGTCAAACTTTAAATATCCACAATAATTGGAGCACAGACTCTTTGCAAAGCACCTCACAAAGCTTCACACATACTAGAACAGAGCCATAGACTGTATATAAAAGACAGAGGTAGGAAGTAATGAAGTACAAACACTTTGTTACTGCAGGTATATGTGCTTTATTTAAGTATTTAGTTTTTACTTTTACTCCCTACATTGATCAGAAACATGCTCATTACTTTAAGTTTAATGCATCTGAGGGGAGTTATGATTTCACGTCACAGAGCAGCTTCCCACCGTGAAACCACTGGAACCTAAATGGAAGGAACAATAACACACAAGGCGATCCTGTTGGTGTAGCCATCACTGGTGCTTGTCGCACAGGAGGAGATAAAAAAAACGTAACTTATGCTTCATTTATTGTTTTGTACTCGGGGGTTAAAGTGGGCCAGAATGATCTGGACGGCGTCATTGAGCAGATGTCCAAGTAGTGGTTCTTCGGTAGCCGGCTGGCTCTCCTGAGGAGCAGCGACAAGCATGAAAGGAGTAATGTTTTTGAGGGGGTAGGGAATCTGAAAGGCAGCATTTCTAACAGCTCAACAAATATCAGCCAACACACACAAACTGCTTCAGTTTGTCACACAGTGAGTCTGCGAGCTGAAGGTGCAGCTGATGCAAGAGTGAGTGGGAACTTCACTCAGAGATGGAGAAGGCGACGAGAAAGATGGCACAGGAGAGGAAGAAGAGAGGTTATTTTCAAAGGTAAGGATTGACATCTGATAGACCAGAAATGTAAAGCTTACCCACACTGCACCACTACAGCTGACCTTAGGTTCCCCCACCCGCCAAGTCCCACTTTCACTGCTGACTGTACTCATGCTTCTGTTTAACATGGAGGCAAAGCCACCCATCTACAGCGCAGGCAGCAGCCTTTGTTTCTCTGCTCGTGTTGGAATCAGGATTTAGGCTTCAATAGAAACCTTTTATGTTTGTAACACTAACACGTGTTTTCTTATCAATGTGGAAATCCAGTTAAACTGTAAGGCCAGCCCTTAGTGCATGCCCAGCAGTTTTCTGGCCCATATGCTTATTATTATTATCATTATCATTATTATTATTTAATTTTTTAATGATAAATTGTCATCACATGATTGCATTTGGGCATGTTCATTCCACCTTTTGCTTTCACGTGTGCCGTTTAGCTGCATGCAACCGAAGATGCTCCAGCAGTCCTGCTCGGTCCAGAAAGCTGCCTGTACAAAAACACATCAAGTCTTCAAGTCTTTATCTTTTACTTTCTGCTACTTTAGCAATTTATGAAGAGTTTTAGCACAAACAGATTAATTTTTTTAGAGGGAGCCCCACGTAATCATGACGATGAGCTCATCCTTTTTATTTCTTCAACAGCTTTTTCCAGTTTTTCCTTCTCCTCCTCTGATGCAGTAGCGATTTGCATTTCTCCATCATCTATAAAGTACAGAGCCAAGTATTATGCTTGTGTTGCTAACTTAGCGGGTGATAAATCACTCTGAATACTAAATTATGCCCTGAAATTTACTTCTGACTAAAACAAACTGACCAGGGTGGGAACTTTTTCTGCAAGAGTAAGAAAAAACTTTTAAGTTGCGTCTTCCACCAGAGTCAAACAGTGCTGTGTGAGTTTCATGTGCTAAACCTTTAACTCTCAGTGACCAGAATGACTTTGGTAAGGGATACTGTTGTAGCGTCTGCATGCAGGCCGTTCTCATTCTCATGCAGGTTTGTCGAGGCTGCTTGGCTGTAAACTGTCGGGCCTGATTTAGAAATCTGTGGGGTGTCCCCTCTCGGTACCAACCAAATGTACCGAACAACTTGATAATGCTAATCGCGGTAGCTAACTGCGGAGATTCTCAGCCCGGGAGATCAGCCGCTGGCTAGAACCCTGAACTTCTTAGACGGGCTGTACCACCTGTCATCCACCCGTCAATGAAAGCAGCTACACCCCATCTTTTATCCCTAATAGTCTCCAAATGGATGATTTGCATTTGTAAAGAAAGGAGAGACTGGAATAAAAGTATTTTCTGTACCAGGCTGTAAACATGTTTATTTCTGCTGTAAAGCAGTTTAACATTGAAGTCTATGGGCATTGACTCACTTTTGGGGTCAGCCTCAAGTGGCCATTAGAGGAACTGCAGATTTTACCACTTCAAGCGTTTTTTTTTTCTCTTTGGTTGCAACTTGCATAACAAGATTTGTAAATCACATTAATTGTGTTAAATGATATTTTGGTCTGATAGTGGCACGCGATCACAATGAGGAGATGATGTCTAATTTTATTTCACAACAGTCCGTGTAATCGTTGTATGTAATGTTGTTTCCCCACAGTCACAGTGCCAGTTTGACTGAGTATAAAATTATATTGGTTAATTTTTTAAAAATAATAATTTAAAAAATCTCAGTTATTACTATAATCATTTCATTTTAAGACCAAAACATTCTTCAGACTTAAATGGTGGAGCACAGACTGGACGACAGTTTAAACCCCGGAAAGCTTGTGTAACAGCTCCTAAAGGGAGGATGTGATTGGTGCTTTTCATGTGTTTCAGAGTGAGTTTGGACTTGAGAGCAGATGATTTCCTCTCTGCTCTTGCAGCCTGCGGCCAGCCGCCCGAGGCCAAAGGAAGAAAGACCACATGAAGTCCTGAATTAGATGGAACCGTAAATATTTGATGAGCTGCTGCATGTTTCCAGCAGCTTCACGGGCGTCCAAGGTCAGAAGACTCTGCAGTATCTCTCCCTCTCACACACACACAGATAAAAACACACATACTCCAAGGCGAGCATGAACACTGGCAGATAAATACACGCACGAATTGTGCTTCCATAATTGAGGAAACTTCCATAATTGTGGAGACGATGCATTCCCTGCCTCTTAGCTTGCATCGTAAACCACAGCTTCACCTTAAAGTCTTACCCCACAAATAGCTGTTTAAAGGAATGAAAATTGAACAATATGTTAGAAAATGGTATGACCTTCCACTTTTATTGTTTGCTATTAAATAAGTCCCGAAATGTATTCCCCTCCTTCCTTAACATTTCAGCCATCTAAACTGTCATCATTTGCCAATCACCCCCAGTCTGAAGGTGACCCATTTAAGCTTTTCCTTATTTTCTCTCATATACATGCTGTACGCTGGTGGATGCTCACATTAAATGTAGCCAAAGTTTAAAATAATGAGGGCAGTGTATGCACAACTAATCCCTGTGAGACACAAACTGAGGCTCAGGCTGCTCGGAAAATGCCAGCAGCACCTCATTTGACTCCTTTCAATGTGAAGGAGCAGCCGCTCCACACCGAGCTTCTCACAAACGGCTGCGCTCTTCAGCCCGTGTCTAAGGCTGAACCTGTCACATTACAGTGGAAGCTCATTTGTATGCTTCTATTCTTAATTCTATTCTCTTCATCACTGCCCACAGCTTGCTGCTATGTGTGAGCGCATGAATGTTGACTGACCAGTAAATCTACAGTTTCACGCTGACCCTAGGCTCTTTGTTCACCACGGTGGAAACTGCACCAATCTGTCAATCATCTTCCCCCACAGGATACTTGAACTCCTCCATTTTAGGCAGTGAATCACCACCTTGCTGTGTTTCCAAGTGATCCTAGGACTGTGTTGTTGGCGTTGTCTTGCCCCTGGTAGGGTCTCCAGAGGTAAATTGGTCCTGGGTGTCCAAACAAAGTGTGATACACCCATAATGCTGAAATCTAGTCATCACCTTGCCCCGGAGCCAGGCTTAGAGGAAGGGATTGTTTGTGAGCACCTCATGGCTGGGCCAAAAACATGGACATGGATCTGCCACCTCCTCCTCCACAGGAGTCAGTCAAAGGCATCCCCAGCTGCCCAAACTGTTTATAGAAACCTGGCACATCACGTCATCTTGTATGAGAGTTTAAGAATTATTGACTAGATAAAAACTTCAGTTCTGAAACCAGTAAAAGATGGCGAGCGGTTGAGGTTTTGGTGAGACATGGAGACTGAGGTGGAAAGGATGCTCAGCAGCTTAGGATGATTAATGTAGAGGTAGAAATGTGCTAATGAGTGAAGATAGTGTGCTGAGAAGGTGGTAGGTGTCATGGTCCTGGGCCGGTGGCCCAGTGTTTTCTGTTTTATTTCCTGGTTTCCCTGGTCCCTGATGTTTCTGCGTCTTCCTGGTCCTGTCCCTTCCTGTTTTATTTTGATAGTCCTGTGTCCCCCATGTCTCGTGTTTGACTTTGCTTCCCCCTGTTGTTTTTCTGATTTGCTTCACCTGTGTTCCCCAGCTGTTTCCTCTTGCCCCGATTGCCCTCATGTATTCTTAAGCCTTCAGTTTTCTTCCGTTCCTCGTCTTGTCATTTAGTGGTTACCCCCAGTTGTGTTCCTCCGTCGTGATTGCTCCCTGCTGTAGTCCCTTTGTGTTTCCTGGTCTCCCCGGTTCTCCCCCCTAACCTGTGTATGTTCCAGGGGGGGAGTTCCTGTGTGTTTTTGGTTCCTGTTTATTAAACCCCGTGTTCCTGGAGCTCTGCTTTTGGGTCCTGCCTCTTCCCTCCTGCACCGCACCTCTCAGCCCTGACAGTAGGAGTACTTAGAGGAGCTGGTGAATGAAGAAAATGAGAGAGAAGGGTGGATGGAGGAAAGAAGTGAATCAGGAGGTGTAGAGGATCCGTAAGGAGGAAGTGAGGGCAGCTAGGAAGAGGTTGAACAGTGGAAAGGCAGACGGTCCAGATGACATACCTGTGGAGGTATGGAGAGGTCTAAGAGGGAGGGCCGTGGACTTTTTAAACAGACTGTTTAACACAATCTTGTTGAGTGACACGATGCCTGAGAAATGGAAAAGAAGTGTACCAGTCCTGATTTTCAGGAACAAGGGTGACATGCAGAGCTGTAGTAACTACATAGAGATAAAGTTGATGAGTCACGCCGTGAAGATATGAGAAAGAGTTGTTGAAGCTAGACTAAGAATAGAGGAGATGATCATTGAGCAGCAGCGTGGCTTCATGCTGAGAAAGAGCACTGCAGATGAGATGCTTCTTTTGAGAGTGTTGATGGAGATGTTTAGAGAAGATATGAAGCAGCGCCACCATGTCTTTGTGGATCCAGAGAAAGCAGATGATAGGCTGCTGAGAGAACTGTGGTACTACATGACGGTGGCAGTGAAGGATGTGAGGACAGAGACGGTGGTGAGGTGTGCAGCAGGTATACAGTAGGAGTGACAGATGGGCTCTCCTCCGAGCCCCTTCTTGTTTTTAATGGTGATAAGAAGGCTAAGAAATGAGGTCAGCAGGAGTCTCTGAGGACTGTGATGTTTGCAGATGACACTGTGATCTATAGTGAGAGCAGGGAGAAAGTGAAAACCTGCAGAGGTGGAGGGAGCCTGGCTCACGTTCTCGCGTTTAGCAGTTGTTTCTTCACATTCTGCTGATGGTGTATTTTTTAAAATAAAAAATGACAACAATAAGTACATTTAATAACAATGTTAACAGAAGGAAAGTTAAAATTTAAACATTTATTCATTAAAAAATAGAGCAGATTTTCAAGCCTGCTTGTGCTCCACACGCACACACACACACACACACACACACACAGAAAAGTGCCTGATCGATTTATCAATACAATTTGTGCTCTCATACATCATTAAAGTATCATCAATACTTAACTCATTTATATTTAAAAGCTGCCCCAAGCGCTCTGTCTGATCAGATTTTTTTTTAAAAAACCAAAAAACAGCAGCACATGCAAAGTTCTTGCCTCCATCCCTCTGCTGCTGCTGCTGGCATCCATCCATCTGTGCTGATATATACATGCTGCTGCCACTCATCCATCTGCTGTGAAACTGAGACAGGGTCTGCATGCTCGATGGAGGGGAAAAGAGGCTGTTCATGGAAATCAGCCTTCAAAGATAGATTATTATAGAAGCACTAATGGAACTGCGCTGCTAAGAACATCATTTAAATATGTCTCAATTTACACAGCACAAAATTATCCAGTCGATTCTTTAAACGGTGACCTGGGAGAGCCCTTCTTCTGTGTCCTCTGTCCTCCTTATATTTAGCACAAATTGAAACTGAGGGATGAGTTTGCATAGAAATAACAGAATAATAGAATAATATTTATAGAAGATTTGCATCTAAATGGAGTGCAGTCCACTATCTACTTAAAGACTTCTAAAAGGCTGTCTGGCACTCACTTGAATCTTAAGATTGTGTCATGAAATTTTGCAGGAATCTTGCAGGGCCAGTAAGATTACAGCAAAATGCCCTTGGTGGAATTTCTAAGGAAAAGGAGGTCTCCTTTCTTGGCTAGACCTGCCGCTGTGTGTGTGCCCAAAGGAAAAAAAAGACACTGCACAAAGCCATCACGACAATGGGCACGACAATGGCTGAGAGAGCAGAGATTCAAGGGATTCATGAGATTCATGTGAAGCGTTCATGTGACTAAAGTTAAAGTTCAGGTGATCGCGTGACCCTGAATCCTCCCTTATTTATGCTGCAATAGGCCCTGGCTGCTGGGGGGTTCCCATGATGCACTGAGTGTTTCTTCTTCACTCCCTGAGTGTTTCTACATCACTACTGTATTTATTCATTAGCAGTTATTAAACTCATGCCTATAGACTGCCTTCTGACCCGTCTCTCTTCTTTTCCCCCTCACCCACAGTCGGTCGGTTTCCTGGAGGTTTCTTCCTGTTAAAAGGGAGTTTTTCCTTCCCACTGTTACCAAGTGCTTGCCCATAGGGGGTCGTGTAATTGTTGGTGTTTCTTTCTAATATTGTAATATTTACCTTACAATGTAAAGTGGCTTGAGGTGCCTGTTGTTGTTAAGCCAAAGTACAGAGGCAGTTTGTGGAAAGATGCTGCTCAGCATTTCTGTAGTAATTACTGTAAGACGTATGTAGCAGCCAGGTGCTGCTAATCAAATGCACTTGATTAACTGATCAGCTGAAAGTGTGAGTTTTAGCAGTTTGTTGGTCTGAAGCATTCAGGTGTGTGTTAACAGAAGGCCAAGGAGGAAAGACATCAGTAATGAGCTGTTGCTGCCCATCAATCTGGGACGGGGTATAAAACCATTTCCAACAATTAGAAGTCCATCATCTTACAGCAAGGAAGATTATTCACAAGTGGAAAATATTCGAGTCAGTTGCCAATCTTCGCCGGAGCCGACATCTCAGGAAATTCACCCCAAGGTCAGACTGTGCGGTGCTCAGAGAAAATGGAAAAAGAGTTACATCTCAGACTCTGCAGGCCTCGGTTAGCAGGTTAATGTTAAAGTTCATGACAGCACAATTAGAAAAAGAGTGAACAAATACTTGAAGGGTTGTCAGGAGAAAGCTCCTTCTCTCGAAAAGGACACGGCAGCACAACCTAGGCTTACAAAACTGCATCCAAAGAAACCTCAAGACTCCTGGAACGATGTCCTTCGGACAGACACACCAAAGCGGAGATGTTTGTCCATGATGCACTGTACAATGTGGGGAAAACACCAAACACAGCATATCAGCACAAACACCTCACACCAGCTGTCAGCACAGAGCCAGAGGGGTGATGATTCGGGCTTGTTCTGCAGTCGTTGAGTCGACCACGAGCTCCTCTGTACCCCAAAGTGTTCTCGAGTCAGAGGTGAGCCCATCTGTCCAACCGCCAAAGCTTGGCTGAAACTGGGTCAGTGATCCCGAGCTCAGCAGCAAATCTGCAACAGAACAGGTCAAAGTGCAGCGAAGGCCCAAAGTCCCGACATCGACCCGATGTAAATGCTGCAGCAGGACCTTGAGAGAGTTGAAGGAACACTAAAGAGTGAGCTGAACCTCCTCCGCCAAGTTATTGTTCATAAAGGTGGTCCTACGAGCTACTGAATCCTGGGATGTATGTGGTTTTTCACACAAGACCAGCTAAGGACCAGATTATTTTTTATGTCCCGACACGTAAAACTCTAAACTGAAAAAGGGCGTACTTCCTTTTCTACCATGAATTCATGTTTCCCTTTGTTTGCACCGCGGTTTCACCTTTATTGGTTGGGGACTGCAAATACACAAAGAGGCACAACCAGTGAGGGGAAGCAAACAGTCACACAGCAGGGAAACAGACCGAAACAGGAAGTAAAACATTAAAGGAAAGTCCATTCATTTCCTTCCACTTATCCGGATCAGGGTCGCAGGGGTGCTGGAGTCCATCACAGCAGCCGCAGAGCCGGGGTACCTGCAGGAGGAGTCATCAGCCTATCACAGGGGGACTCAACAGAGACATGAACAAGGCAACACGAGACACTTTTTATTATCTCTCTGCTGGAATGTTATCCCCAAAATATAACCCCCCCCCCCACTGATTGTGAACGCATCTTTTGACAGTAGTCGTGTTCTTGTGAACAGAAAAAAGCTTTTTTTTCTTACTTATGATTAAGCCCTCGTTAGAAAAAGGGTGGGAAGCACACCTCTCAGTGAATGATTTATCAGTTTGGGCTTTCATATCACACTGAAAGAGATTATGTGCTGCAGAAATATCTTTTTAATTCAGCACCAACTCACGAGCTCTCATTTGTCTCGACACGAGAAGAGAAACCCTTTCAGCAGAGTGCGAATCCTCTCAGAAAATGATTTCTAAGCAGTGGGATGAACTGCAAACGCACACATGAACAGAGGAGGGAAAATTCACATCCCCTGTAGCCTACTTCTTGGTGATAAGTCTTCTATTTTAGGCAGTTGTTAAGACAGGTAGCTTCACCTGGGAATTACCAGAAAGCCACAGAGTGGTGATAAATCACAGCAGCAGAGATGTGCTCAGCAAATGGAGCACAGAGGGAGAGCGGGGCGAAATTAGCAGCAGAATGAGCTTCCTGCAGCCTCCAGGAGCTAAAAACAAATGCAACATGTAAAACAGCTCTCCGAGGAAAGCTGGGCATGGACCGCAGTGAGATGAAAATAGTGACAAACTGTTCACATTGCAGGATGGTTACCCATCCTCTCCCCCTGTGATGCTTAAAAACACGGCCTGCACTGCGGCTCTTGTTAACAGTAAACAGTCCTGGCTGCCTGGCAGGAAAAATACCCCAGCGTTCATCAGTCAGAGGCAAATATCTGAGACAACGGCAGCAAAAAGGAGGCTCATCAATATTTCAGCACTCGCGTTGCCGAAAAGGAGGCCAGTGGCTTTATGCTGACATTTCTGTGTCATTATTCACGACGAGAGCTCCGCTGCATTAATGCTTCAGGGTAGGGAGGCACGAGGGCTGACAGGCTGGGACGAAAACCCACAGAGAAGCTTTTGGTTCACAAGATGCCAAACTACCCAAACTACCCATGCACAAATAAAAGAAACAAAGAGCCACAAGTGCTTCACTGCAGACACGAGGCAAGAAAAGTTCACATCATTCACCACTGAGAAGTCCTCAGCTAACACTCGTGTCTGAGTAAAATCTGATCACAAATGATGTGAGCGACTGTTTGAGGAAGTTACTGAATCTAATAAACTACAACTCCCTGCAGACATTATCCTCTCCATGATACGGCCAACATGCACAAGAGGCCGAGTACTGATTACTTTTCAGTGGAACTCATTTTAATGTAACCACTTATTTATTCATAGATACTGTGGCAGCCAAAGGGCTGGGCTTTACTTTTCTCACTGGCTGTGTCTGTCAGTTTCTTCCAGGTGATTAGTGGGTGGAGCTGACCTGGTTAAGGATGCAACACACCTGAGCAGGTCGGGCTCAGAGCACCTCTTCTCTGCTCCTCTTCTCTTTCCCCCTGCTGGCGGACACAGCCTCACACACACACTGTTGTTTGATTTTGTTAATGTATTTAAATAAAATCATACACTTAGCATCATCCTAACACTATGTGTGGTCTCCCTTCAATTACTAATAAATATTATTATTTATCAATGTTGACCCTGCGACAGGCTGACGACCTGTACAGGTGTAACTGCAATACTGAAAAATGAAATATTCATACTGTACTTTTTGGTTTGATTTTAAAGACTGTAAATAAAAGATGGACGTAGTCACGTGTAGTCTTTGAGCTGAGTGTTTCGCTGCGACCTGCACCTGCAGGAACAAATGAGGAAGTGCCAAAAACTGTACTTCTTTTCTAGATCACTTGAGTCTGGATCCAGAAGCGATATATATTTTATAACTTACCCACCTAGATTTTGTTAGGGTTTTTTCCCCTGAAGAATCACCACTGCTTCTAGATTATTGGTCAGAATTTAGTGATCAGCTGATGGGGTTTCACTCAAGCCGGGCTCACGGTCATTTTCCAGAAAATACCCTGTCAAATGCGATGGGGCTCCTATGTGACCGATGTTCTGGATTTTCTACACATCAGCTCACCAGCCTCTGGTCGAGAAAGTTCAACCGGACAGCGATGAACTGTTTCTTTAAGAACCAGAGCTCCCTCCTCCTGCTCTGGCTCATCCATGCATATCAACTGAAAGAGAAAAATCCAAACGCAAATGTATTTTTAAAGGCTGTGCGCTCAAGTTTGCATGATATCAGGAGACATGAGGAGTGGATTAGGTCGGAATCTGGCCTCGAAGGATGCTCTTTTCACTCCATAATCCTTTGGGATTGATCGAGATCTGATCCCGCAGAATTACTTTAGCCGACTGCCACGGGAAAGTGTCGTGTGTTTAATTAATGTGCAGTGATTTAGCATTGAGCACAGCGGAGAAGAAAAAAGTCATAAATTAGCGAGCTTACAGCTCAGCGGGCCAGATGGTGTCATTAGATGAGGGACACATTTTAATTTGATCAACCAGATGTCCTCATATTCTTCATGTATATTTGTGGTAAAGAGACCTTGACAAAATCATGTCAGACGTCATTTTTCTTTACTGACAGATGGCTCAGGCAGGAAAGTCCTTCAGCAGCCATGAAACACCTTTAAGAGGACTCTCCTGTGATTTCAGGACACATTTTAGACTCTGATGTTCTTTTTAAATTGATTCATGCCTCCCCAACAATGAACGCTAACACGGTGGTAAGTTCATAAGGTAGAGACGCTCCTCAGCAAATCCGGCTTCATCGTGTTGCTGTTGTAAACGACATGCTGTACATCCAGTAACGACCTGACGTCACCTATAAACCATCCAGGTGCAGCCGGCCTGGATACCTGTAAATTACTAATCAAATACCAGAAGAAGAAGACAGCCTCAGGTGGCCTCAGAGGAGCAGCAGCTTTTACTCACGCCAAAGAAAGTGCCCCCTGCTGGCTACAAGCAAGAATGCTGGTTTAAAGCACTCATTACATTTCAGACACAGAGGTTTTATAATTCACTGCTTTCGACATACACAGATAAAAAAAAAAAGAGGGGGGGGCTTATATAAAACATAACCAAGCTTTAATGGTGTGACTATATCAGGGTAAGGTTTGGTTACATAGGTTTAGGTTAGGTTAGGTTTGAGGGTCAGTATCTGGGTCAAAAAGTCCTTAAGCGAACAGTAAACTGGTTAATAAGATTCTTATGATAATTATAAGCAAAGGTGAAATAATGGTTTGAAACAGGATGCTAACACTGGTCTCTAATGTTTCACTGACCCATCCACCCACCCCGGCCTCCTCCCACTCTGATTGGTGGCTCTGTAAGTTGAGCTCTGCTGTCTGATTATAAGCACGTCTTTGTGGGGTCATTTCTCAGCTCACGTAGCAGTAAAACTATAAGGTGCTGCCCACATTCGGCAGGAACACTAATGTCCCTTTATCCAGAGTGACTCCGTTAAAACAAGCTTGGCGCTGTTCACCACAAAAACTATTGGAAGCTGACTGCAGGTTTGATTTGTGCGTGAACGGTGTCACGACCTGCTCGTCCGGGATGAGACCGTGACTGTGTCTAAGCCTCAGAGAAGCCCTGAACTGAGCCACACTGATTTTATTCATTTAAGGACAAACGAGGCTTCATTAGTCAGCGGCAGATAAAACAGAGACAATAAAGCTGTTGTTCATTTCCATCCCACGCAGACAGTAATCCTACTTAGAGAAAATTCCCGACTCCAAACTGATCCCAGTTCGATGGAGCTGCTTTCCGATGCAGTCCCGAGTCGTGCTGCAGTTCACTTTGATTTCATAAAAGACAGAATATTTTACCACAGCTCTGTAAACCCCACATCCGTAAATCTGACTCCAAAGCTGCAAGTTCTGTTCTATTACTCTCCTTTTCATTGCTTCACTCATCCTCATTTTTCCTAAAGCTGCCTTTATTGCTTTTCTTTCTCTAACTCTCTAAGCAACTTTATACTTTTACTTCACTATATTCATTCATGTATTAATTATATTACATTAAAATACATAATCAGTCAACCAGCAGTTATTTTTCATGTCCTTTAACCAAACCCCAGAGTTTGTTGATGTCTCTCCAATACAGCTCAAAGAAAACCAATGAATCTCAATATTTAAGGCACTACAATCACTTTTTCAGACTTTACAAACATTACTGTTAATCAGCTGTGTGATTAATCAGACTGCAGTTCTGAATCTGCTGATTAAAGACTGTATTTACTCTGCTACCCCTGAAAGAAAGATGAAAACATTTACGGGACATTTATCTTAGAAAATGGGAGCACATAGAACCACAAAAACAATGTCAAATAAACTACATTAGCTCAAAAAAATAAAAATAAAACAACCTCAAGAAGCGGAGCAGCTGAAGAAAATAAAACATCTGAATGGATAAACAAAAGGGCCATAAATACAAAACAATATAATGTGTGTTTGGTGTGTGTGATGAAAATGCTGTACAAAGTAACACTGCCGGGCATTAAAAAAAAACTAGTTTTTGCAGGAGTTCCTGTAAATTCATCATCTTATTCATATTTTATAAGATTGTTTGAGTAAATTATTTTTCCTGCATTGAAAAGATTTGTGAAAGCAGCATCAGAGGATGGAAACACTTCACTTCAAACATCTCTCTGGTTTTACTCAGCTGAATTCTAAATGCAGTAATGGGTGCGAAGTACATTAACTCGGGCCTGCAGGACTGCACTTCAGTGAACTTTAGAGACTCTGAAATTCAAAATGAAATCTCCTACAAATAGACCAACTGCACAAAAGCACAAATTAAACAGAAATACTTGAAAACTAAGCTCCCCCCCCCGTTAGAATAAGAGCTTCCGTTTAAACTCTGCAGGACGTTTACTGACCTCTCTCTGCCGTTTGAGGGCCTCTGCTGCCACCTGGTGGCCACGATCAGAAAACCAGCAACACAAGACAGACTGACTCACAATCAGCAAGTAAAAAGTTTCAGGTGTTTTTTTGGTGTCTCAAAATGAGAGTAATTATTTCCATCCTATTAAAACAAGTTCACATCATTGTTCTGACACCAGCCTGTTGGCTTTAGTTTGTCTCAGAGCACCAAAGTGGAAGTAACGCCACCCAGTCTGAGATGAGGTGGTGGGTGTAATAACAGAATAATGTTTAATGTGCAAATCTGCACAATAAAGTAATCAGGAAGCTGTCTCCTACAGAAACGACCTACTGCCCTAGTTAGCCTCTTTCTGCTGCACCCGCAGGATGGTGGTCTTTATTCTGCTGCACCTCAGCACACACACTCACTGTGAGCTGTGAGGGGGCTCCGATCTGCTGCTTTCATACGGTAACATGACTTTGCTGGTACAGCCTTTGTTTGCCTGTGTTTACTCAGTGTTTAGATGACATAACAGCTGGTATGTGCAGCTGGGACAGAACAAAAGGCAGTTCAAGCAGCAGCCACAGAGCAGTCTGTGTGCCAAACGAGCTTCTACTCATCAGACGTCTCACAGACCTCAGTCTGTCACCACCAGTCTGTACACGTGGAACAAAACTAGATTTTAAAAAAATGATCTCAGTTTAATCTGAGGCTGAAACAGAAACATCCAAACAAACCCCAACATTAACTATTTACTCAAATATTACAAAGTACATCTACATGTTCAGTGTCAGTGGTGTACAGTCACAATGTTTCCAAAGTAAACGCAGTCAAACTTTCCTAATTAAGCTTAAAACTGTTGGTCTGGTTTTCATCATGTGCTCCTACAAGTTCTTAACTGAAACCAGAAATAACTCTAATATATTTTTTTCCTAAACTGGGATGAAACTGGGCTTGCAGGGAATAAAATATTGAAACATCTATTTGACCTTTTGACTTCTACTCTGACCTGGAATCTTATTTTAATGGGATATTCTGTAATGCTGAAAAGTAAAGTTACATCTTGTTTCCATCAATTAATATATTTTACTGTTAAATACTGTGCCTCATAATTCATGCCCGGTACTGTTAAATAAATAAGGTTGGTTGTGGAGACATCTGTAGGCGCACATGAAGCCAAATGATGAAACCATCATGTCACAATATTCTGGGGTATTGATGAAATCGACATTTCTCCATGTCGCAACATCTGGATCTGCACCTTTGGCTATAAATGAATCTGTATTTTTGTGGTGAAATACCCCTGCTGTGCGTTCTGATAGAATGTGTAGCACCGAGGCTTCTCTGTAGAGACTTTTTCAGGTTGTTCTGCAGTGAAAAGAGCCGAGATATTAACACATGCGGTGACTACAAAGAGATTAGCAAAACGGTTTATCATTAAAACTCATGTAAACATGCACACATGTGTTTTTTGTTTTGTTTTTAAAGAAATATTTTCTCTTTCACACATTTGCCCTCATGTTATTGCCACTAATCTCTAATAAACTGATTAATCAGTAAAAAAGAACCTTTATTGCTATCTGAACCACGTCTGATGCATTAATCTTGTGATGGTGTTCTCACATCAGGTGCTTTAGGTCCAGCTGATCCAGTTCCACAAAGTGTTTTACAACTCCGCACACTTCCTCCTTAGAAACAGTCAGTCCAGCCACAAGTTCAGTCTGAATATCATCACAATAACAACTTCAGACTCTTCCATGTTTCCCACTGTAACACAATACTGCACAAAAACTTGCAGTTTTTCTTCAGCAGAGCTTTAACATGAGCCGCCCTGTGTTAGAGTGGAGCTTCCATCAGAAGCTTTAAAGAGCTTTAATCAAATTCAGCATTTTTTCCCCTTTATAAAACCCGGGGTTGTGCGCCTGTGTCATGTGTATCATGCTTTTCTGTATGGTCCTTAACAAAGAATAAAACCAGTTCGTGCTGGAAGCTTGTGAGCAGGTGAACAACACCTGCATCACTATCAGGCTGAGGTCAGGACTCTGTGCAGGCCAGTCAAGTTCTTCCACCCCAAACTGGCTCATCCATGTCTTTATGGAGCTGCTTTGTGCACTGGTGTGCAGTCATGCTGGAACAGGAAGGGGCCATCCCCAAACTGTTCCCACAGAGTTGTCCCTAACAGTGCAGTCTTCAGCTTTGCATGAAAGTAGGACCGATGTTTGATATGTTCTCAGGATTTTGGATGTCAGTGAGCGAAAATGGTCATAAAAAGGTCACCCGACGTTCAGATGAATGTAAAAATCCTTTCAGTCAGTTTTGGGATTTTGCTTCACCAGGAAACGCTGGCGGGAAATGTTGCAAGATGCCGGCAGCTCTGCGACACCACCCTGAGCCCGTAACCCGATAAAAGTCTTCTTGCTGTGTTTCCATGTTTTCGTTTTCTATCATTTGTGTGTTTTACAGAGAAACATGTTTGGTGGGATTTATTCTGATAACAGCTTGGAAACAGGAATGGAAGTACGAGCTTCTAATTACATTTACTGTCATGTTTCATTATATTGATTTATAAACAGTAACCTTAATTTCAATGTATTATAGTTTCTTCTATAAGGAGATTAAATTATAATTTTAAAAAAATTAACTATTACAGCATAAATGATAAATAAATGTAAGATTTTGACTTGGTGGGAATTTTGTATTGTCATGAAAAAGAAGCTCTTCATTTGTGGTTGTACAGAGCAGGTCTGCAGCCTTTTGAGCCAAACTTCATGATTCTTTTCTTTAGTTTTAGGATTATTGTGAATAACTGGGTGAAAAAAACTGAAGGTTACGACCCTTTTTTCAGCCTTCTGCAGTCATGCCAGAAATTTTTGGGAAGCTTTTAGATGTGATTAACGTGCCGGGCAGTTTGGACTCCACCCAGTGATTTTAAGAAGTGAAACAGGAAGTGAAATTATTTAAATTTGCAGTGTTTGCTCAGAAAAATACTTTAAATTAGGCTTTTTCTTACATCACCTTTTCCTTTCCCTCCCCTTTCCTGTGAATGCTGATTTGCCAGCAGCTCATGGCTGGAATACGTTTGATTGTTTCTGGGATGCATTATTTTACTGATCGTTGGCTTTTTTTCTCACTGCTGATCAAAAATCTGGCTGTTATGGATAACATTTATGAAACAGATGTAACATAAAAGCACGTGCAGTCAATACTGATGTTGGCACCAAAAGGCACCCCCCCCCCGGCCTTATTATTATTATTATTATTTTAATGGATACATCTTTAAATTCATATTTGCTGTCACAACCACAGCACTGAGGTAATGGGGGGGGGTTCTCATGTAGAGATTATACAGAGAAAATATAGTTTATACTACTAAAAAGAAATAATTTCTGTATTGTACAATAAAACTGTTAAACAAATGCTCGTCGTTGTACTGAAATACTTCTTTGGATTTGTTCTAGTCTTAAATCTAAAAGACGGCGAAGCTCAAAGTGAGCGTCAGAATTAGGAGCTGGTTTCAGTGGCTCTGTCCACGGATGCTGAGGATTTCAGAAGCTGCTGTGGTTCAGAGGACGGTCAGACACAAGGGAAAAGATCCCGTGAGCTTCAGTCAAACCCAGTGTACCTAATGAAGTGTCTGAGTCTGTATCAAAGCAGTAATTTGCTGCCTTCTATTTTTTGGGGGGTTTTGTAAAATGAAAAGGTTTTGTGTGTCTTTGATGAATAACTGTAAAAAGGCATTAATATTCATTTTTGTGATTGTTCCTGTTTGCTGGCTGCTTATTGTCGGAGTGAGTAAACAGTATTCTGCTGTTGCAGCTCACACATGCAGCGTGAAGTGACAACATGATTTGCCACCTGATTACAACAAGACGACATAATGAAAGTCCTCTGAAAGTTTACTGTCAACGTTTCCGCTGCGCTCAGAAGACAGGAAGCAGATTCACCGTGTAGAGCGCAGCGCTGTAAGACGCCGCTTTACAGGAAACCAGCACATTCCACCTGTGAGCCATGAGCAAACGGAAACTGAGTGAGTTACCTTTTATTTTCTGAGGGGGAATAAGTTTGGAAAATAGGTCTAATTACAGAAGCTGTCGTCTGTCGCTCTAAAGCGTCCAGTGAAGGTCAGTCAGTGAGGAAACACCTGCTTTATGGTCTCTGTTTTCAGGCTGATTTTGATGTAAAGTGATGGCAGAACGCACACAAAGCATTAGAGTAAAATAGATTCTGTGCTGTGGAGTCTGCTGATATGATACATCAGTGTGTAAAAAGTAGATTTTTCTTTCCAGAAGTTAGAAGAGAAATCTGGCCGGGAATGATACGAGTGACAGCTGTGAGTGGTTCATACTCAGCTCAGTTTCAGGGACTGAGGCAGTTATTTTGGTGGTTTGACCTCTTACAAAAAGCTGCTGTTGACATATTCAGCGGTCCACAAGTTTTGCATGTTCCACTAAATATATTTCCCCATTTAAAGTTCATGTTCACGGTCCAAAGAAGTTCAACTTTTATATTCCATAAACAAGGTCAAATTTCACATTTTCAAATCAAAATTTTTTCCCCTGTCCTTTTATCATTTTATGATCTGCTAACAAGGATGTTTAACTTTAGGACTTTAAGTGGAGGCCATAATCCTGCTAAATACACAAAAGCTTCAGCATCAGAGCCCCTCGTGTCCCTCTGCAGGACGAGCCCCCGTCCTCAATAAATCTGCAAGTTTCAGGTGGCATGGTGTAAAGAACATTTGGGATTTGATCAAACCAAGCAAGACATCTGAAGAGCTCAGCTTGGCCATTTTTAAAATGTGTTACAAACAAACTATTAATTAAATTATTACATTTTCTAAACTGTGTAACAGAAAAGTCCAGAATCTGGAGAGGAAGCTGCAGAAACCGGAAATACTGGAAAGGATATAAAAAAGAAAAACTGCACTCTCACTGAGCTGTTTACTCTCTGCTGTGAATTTGTGTGTGTTAATATTTCCACTGCTGTGCCTGCAAAGCAGATCTTGATCTCTCTGAGACTTCCTGACACTAAAACTGCTGCTCTGTCGCTTCTGCTTAGTGCATCAATTCTGCAGGTTTTGGTTTGCACTGGTGTCTAAATCAGTTTGGTTTCCACTGTTTTTCATTGTGGTTGAAGAGCAGTGAATTAAAAAAATAAAGTCTGGTTTCTATTCTTGTGCTCCTGTTTATGATCTGGAAGGGAACAGAACATATCCTGATCTCACAGCATGGCCGGCAGGGTGCGTTTATCTGAAAATCCCACTCAAAGTCTTCTGATTAATATTTTCATAAACGCAAGTGTCTCCGTTTTAGCACTCTGGCTGTTGCCTTTTTATTTTCATGTGAAGGTGATCAGGTTATCATGGCTGCATGGCACACGGTTAATTAGTGCTGAGTAACATAGTAACAAACCGCAGACAGGACCGGCTGTTCCGCACAACCTCAGGGGTCAGCGCACTCGCTCAGAATTAGCTGAGGTGACGTCTAGCGGGCAGGTATGGGCCACAGGTGTGTTCACACCCCAAATTAAGGAAACTTTAAGCTGTTATGAAATCGAAATATTTTATTTATATTAAAACTCACAGTGCGGCGTGCAGGCTTCTGAAAAGGTGAAGGTGAATAACTGATTACATTTTTAATCTGATTTGACTACAACTGTCAAGGGTCGCGCTGCTGTGCAGGCAGGAAGGAGGAAGGACCCCAAATGCAGACTCCGGGAAGGTGCTTTTAACACACACGTTTATTTACACAATCCACAAAAACACGAACGGGAACTCTCCTCGGGAACACACTGGATAGGGAGAGACGCAGGGAAGACAGCAGGGCATAACCACAATGACGCGACAACAAGGCACAGAAAACACCGGACTTAAATACACAGGAGGGAACACAGGTGACGCACATTACACAGACGAGACAGGAGGAAGCAAAACTGAACAGGACTCACAGAGACCACAAGACTATCAAAATAAAACAGGAAACACCAGGGAAACAAGGACGCAAACCTAGAATACAAAACATAAGACACCGGGCCACCGGCCCGGGACCATGACAACAAATGTCAAATGACGATCCGAAGAGCCGAAGAGGCCAAGAGGCTGTTTGTGAAAGCAGCCAATTAAATAAAGGTTCACACCGGGTAAAACAATGACTGCGGCCTGTGGTATGACCAAAGTTACTGCAGCCGTGTGTGATGAAAGTGTGGTCTGGTTGCCTTCAGAATGGTTGGCATTACAATCACGTGCAGTCGGATGGCTAACTTTGGAGGGTCCAGACCGATAAATCCGAGCCGGTCTGCCGATGTTCAGTCACACCAGGACAGGACCACACTGCAAATAGGACGGCAGCCTCCCTGTCACTAGGAAACACTGCTGGTTGCCCGGTAATTGCATTCAGCTTTTTCACATGTGGTAACAGCCTCTGCCCGCCTCGGAGGCAACAGCTGACCCGGCCTGAGCAGTCACTCTCAGACAGACCGGAAAAGCTTTGCAAATAACGTCCGTCTGATTTATGAATGCAGACAGATTGTCAACACATTTCAATCAGTCTGAGTCAGCATGTCTTTGCAACGGGGGATTTAACAGTTGTACAGCTAGATGTCCATCCAGGCCTGCCGAGACATCCAATCCCTCCAGCGTGTCCTGGGTCTGCCCCCGGGGGCCTCCTCCCGGTAGGACATGCCCGGAAAACCTCACCCCAGAAGGCATCCTAGTCAGATGCCCGAACCTCCTCAACTGGCTCCTTTCAATGTGGAGGAGCAGCAGCTCTACCCTGAGCCCCTCCCTCCTCTCCGTACAGCTGGTTGCATTCTTGTTATGTTCCCATATAAATGAAAGGTTCCCGGTGCCTTTATCACTTTACTGTTAAAGCGGGGTCCTGCAGAAACTCCATCACTATTTGTGGAGGAATTTCTGTGTATGCAGGCAGCAACAGATTTGTGGTCTTTGCCAATGTATCAGTAAATTGCCAGATTATATGTAACTGCACACTTTCAATGCAAACTGATGGTAGACTGCTGGGAGACTACCTCAGGTTTATGGTTTTATCACTGATGCACCAAAGTCAGTCTGAAGATGGCAGCTGACTGCAAGTGGTCACAATCCTTTTTTAAATTAAGGACCCTCTAGTGGTTGTATGTAGAAGTGCATGTAAAATGAGCTCAGGTGCCCACTTATGATAGAGTACTTTTAGATTGGACTCGAACCCTAGTCTACTGTCTGAAAGTCTTCTGTTTCCTTGAAATCCATCATCATCTGAACTGCTGTCAAATTAAGGGCTCACCCAATGACACCACCACGTTGGGTGTCATTGGGTGAGAGGCGAGCTGCACTGGAGACAGACAATCATTCATGCCTACGACCAATTTAGATTTACCAGTTACATAACGTGCCTGTCTTTGGACTGTGGGAGGAAGTCGGAGTAGCTGTAAGGACTCATGCAGGCACACTGAGAACACGCAAACTCCACTAAAGACAGGATCTAAAACAGGAACCTCCTTCCTGTGAGGTGACAGTGTGACCCACTGCAACGTCACATCATAATGAAATGGATTTTGTTTAATATTCGTGAATATCAGTCACCAATATTTAAGTCCTTGCTAATAAAGCTGGTGTGACTTATCAAAGGTAGTACAGGTTAGCATTTAAATGATTTATTTATTACATTTTTATCTATCATTATAATATGCACTGCGTAAAAACATTAAAAGAACACAGATCGTGCTGCGTGTCTACACTGATATGGACTGGGTAACGCGTTACGGAAGCCACAGTGTTTGATGGAAATGAAAGCGATCAATGTGCAGAGGCTGAATTCAAGGATACCCCAAAAATCAAAGTGAAACAATGATGCTGGTCTAGATCTCCTCCCAGATCTCCTGGACAGTCTGAGGTGCAACCTGGTGGTGTCAACTGGACCACAACATAATGTCCCAGAGGGGTTCTACTGGATTTAGGTCAGGAGAGCCGGGGGGGGGGGTCAGTCAGTGGCATCAGTTCCTCCATCTTCCAGGAACTGCCTGCATACTCTCACCACATGAAGCCGGGCATTGTCGTGCACCAGGAGGAACCCAGGACCCACTGCATCAGCGTAGGGTCTGACAGTGGGTCCAAGGATTTCATCCTGTTCATCCATACGTACTTTTCATTGCATACTTGTGTACAATGATAGTAAAGTTGAATCTAATCTAATCTAATCTGATGGCAGTCAGGGTGCCATTGCCTAGCCTGTAGAGGTCTATGTGTTCCTCCATGGAGATGCCTCCACAGATCATCACTGACCCACCACCAAGGTGGTCATGCTGAACAGTGTCACAGGCAGCATAACGTTCTCCACGGCTTCTCCAGACCCTTTCACGTCTGTCACATGTGCTCAGGGTGAACTTGCTCTCATCTGTGAAAAGCACGGGGTTCCAGAGGTGGACCTGTGATTTCTGGTATTCTATGGCAAATACCAATCAGGCTCCACAGTGCTGGGAGACACAGCAAACCTTCTCACAATGGCATGTACTGATGTGCCATCCTGGAGGAGCTGGACTCCCTGTGCAACCTCTGTAGGGTCAGGGTATGGCCTCATGCTACCAGCAGTGACACTGCCCCTAGCCAAATGCAGAACTAGAGAAAAACAGTCAGAGAAGATGATGATGTTCTACTCACAAAGTGATTGATTGGTTTCTAATGTACAGTGGAGAAGAACAGTAAACTGTTTACAGTAAAGAACAGTGAACCTGTGATCCACTGCTGATGGATTAGTAGACACAGTAATAAGACGAGTCTGGGAAAAGAGGCTGATGTAAGTTTATCTGTGTAAGCCCAGAAATGAATGTGATCTATAGAGGCTTGTTTCAGTGTGTCCACTGTTCCACTCACAAACATCTTTTGGGTCCATTGTAAACAAAGCACAGACGCATCTTTGAGCAGTTTGGAGGGACGGGCTCAGCACTGAGCAGAGACGAGACACTGAGAGCCCGCTGACAGGACAACAGCGCTCTGTGCACTTCTTCTTCTGCTGCTGTTCGGCTACAAACACTGATTTTCCCCCACGAGGACGTTTAACAGCCGAAAGACATTTATCCATTCTATGAAAACAAATCAGTTTCAGGCCTCAACACACCAAAAACCTCCGATGCATCTTGTTAGTATAGTTTTAAAAGTTAAAGGTTTCGAGCCACATTGCTGCCTTTAGAGTTACGTTCCCCTTTAACCTCGGCTCATAAATGCTGACGTGAATCTGAGTGTCACCCAAAAACATGCACTTCTGCCACAGTGTGATGCTATTTTTTGAAAACATGAGTCAGCTGGAGAAGCAATTCCACATTTTGTGAAATCCCTGCCACTCCCTTTTTAAACTGCATCCGATGAATTATATCTCAAAGAATGTGAGACAGTTTTATCTGCAAGTTAACCCAAGTTTAAAACAACTTTATGATTTTTTAAATATTTGCACATAAAAACACGGCTCCAAATTCAGTGTATATACTGACAAATCTGGCCTGTGTAGAGATTCTTCATTCTTGAAGCAATGAAAGTCAGTTTGTCTCCATCAGCAGGCCGGTGAGAGCTGAAAAATGCCACCTCCTCATTAGACAGCAATGTAGCCGAGACCGCTATTCTCAAATGCAACACCTCGAATGCAATGCAACAGAAAATAAATACATAGTCATACATCCTTTTAAATGGTGTCACCAAGCATGCTTTTCATCAGGGGTGCCAACACAGACTGTACTCTATATAAAGGGTGCACACAGCCGCCATGATGCTGGTTTTGGACTCCACATTTTTGCATTCCTCAAATAGCTGCAACACTGATATTGTCTGTTGCAGCTGTAGGTCCAAGTTGGGACACAGTGACTCTTACTTGTCTTTAAAATGTACCGATTCATCTCACTGAGAGGCTGATGTCAGCGTCACTGCATCCCTGCCAGATTAAAATCATTTTGCAGTCTTTTGTAAAAATCAATAAGTTATTTCCTGCACTCATTTCCAGTATCTCAGATCAGAGTGTCACAGCATGAAGGCCAAACTTGCTGAGATGTGTCAGCAGGGACTTAAAGGCAAATAAAATAAATCATATTTGCTGTTTGCTGATTTAAAATGATAAATGAATCATTTAATACCCTGCTAACCCTCCCGGTTTTGATTAGCAGACAAAAAGTTATTGAACTCACTCAACAAGTGAAACAGCTGAGAAAATGTCTCAGACGAAAGATCACTAGTGTTAATGACATCATAAAAAATTTTTTTTTAAAACTGCAGAGAGCTGGAAAAGAGTCAGTTCTCCCTGAAACACGAGATAAGCAATCTAGCAACCACAGACTGCGTAAAAAATGGATGCTGTCACGATGACACGTTTGCTTTTTGCACTTTTAAACCTGTCCTCTCCCCACGATGTGAAATGACTGAGCTCCAGGGTTACAAAATGACAGTTCCTCTAGTGGACACTCAATGCCGCCTCCAAAATCTTGCCATTCTCCACAGACTCCCACGTTACAAAACTTCCCAGCCGAAATAAACATGCTTACAGCCTGTTTGCTAAATCAGCTTTGACCCCTTCATAAAAAGCTTTTAGAGCTTTGGGGGCATTCGTTAGAGTTACAGATCACCTAAAGAGATGGAGCTTCAGCTTTTTTAATAAAACTCTTTTTGCTGAGTAACAAACAAATGAAATAGTAAATAGCAGATATCCATATCAGGAGTCGCCCCCTGTTGGCCATTAAAAAGATTGCAGGTACTTATGGACTGTCTTCATTTTTCAAACCCGACACTCTAACATACACTCTAATATCTCTCATTAATACTTTTCAGATTTTTTCATATCTATGTTAGTCGTATCTGTGTGGCGTGGTGGTTAGCACTGCTGCCTCACAGCTACAACAACATCTAGAAGGTCCAGGTTTCATTTCACCTTGGCCTCTCTGTGTGGAGTCTGCATGTTCTCCCCGTGTCTGTGTGGGTTTCCTCCCACTTTCCAAAGACATGCACATACTGGGGTCAGGTTAATTGGTCACTCTAAATTGCCCATAGCCGTGAATGTGATTGCGAGTGGTTTTCTGTCTCTCTGTGTTGGCCCTGCGACAGGCTGGCGACCTGTACAGGGTGTACCCTGCCTCGCCTGCCCCCCCCCCCGTTAGTTAGTGTCTATAGAATGTTTTTTGATTCATGTGTTTTTGTTTAAATTGTCTTCATTTGCACAATCTCAGCATCCTATGTAAACGCCTCCTTTTCTCCAGGTCTAAAACTGTTCGGGAGCCTCTCCAACCTCTCCTTCCGCCGCTCGACAGAGAAGCCCGGCACCAAAGCGCCGCTGGAGCACAATGGGAGCGCCTGCGGTGCCAAATCAGCAGCGGTGGGCAACCAGTCGGTGGACGACATGGAGTCCTGCCTCCACAGCCCCAGCTACGCCCGCTCCTGTGAGATGTACACACATGTGGGGACTGTGCCTCGCAAAGAGAAGCAGAAGAAGAGCTTCAAGGGGCTGAAGGAGAAGAAGACCAAGACAGAGGAGAAGGAGGACGGGGAGGAAAGGATGAGTGAAGGGCAGGACAAGTGGAAGGCGGGGGAGCATGTCCGAGACTCCCCCCTGCTTAGTGCCTTGACAAGCATTAGTTTGAACAATATGGAGAAGCCTCAGCCAGCTTCTGCATCGGCCCTGCCGCTGCCTGCCACGCTGACACCCAGCCGGACTTCACCTTTGACCTCAGCATCTGACAGCTGTATCAGTGATCCTGCTGGGGAACCTTTAACCAGGAGTGAAGCGTTAAAGAGCAAGAATGATTTGGAAACTGCCAGAAAGCCTTCAATTAAAGCAGCTTCACACCAGGATCTGTATGTGCCGATGGATCCTATAGCTGAAACAGCTCATAGCCACACGGACCCCCAAACAGAGAGACTGCAAGACATCACACCTACTCAGGAAACCAACACAACAAACTCTCAGGAAGTGGAGAGTCGTGACAAGTGAGAGCGTTTGTTTATTTTTTTTTCTCAGAAGATGCAGGTCAGAAATAGTCTGCTTGGGGTTTCTTATTCATTTTTAATGGTTATTCAGGCAGTCAGTTCATATCACGAGAAAAATGTTTTATACATTTAAGAAAATAGACTCTGAAAACAGAGAAAATCGACTTAGAAAGAGGAGATTATTACTAGAAAATAATAATAAGAGACATAAACATGCTTCATGACCTTCTGACTTTTACGCCCAGCTGCTTCTTAGTAAAAAGAAATTTCCTCTTCTCTTCATTTCAGAACGAATGAGTCAATCAGTAATTACATCATAGAAATGCAGTTCAAATTAAAATGACCCGTAACTACATTAAGAGTAGCCCAGAGAAACTGGGAGCAATTCAAAATAAAATGCACGATTTTAGGTGAGCTCGAATCACTGAAACAAACAATGCAATTAAACAATGAGAAGCCTTCACATTAAAAATAAATAGACCAATAACTTAAATACAAAGTAAACAAAAATAAATGAGTACTGTTCTGCAGCATTAATTATAAAAATATACGCGGAGATTAAAAAAACCTTGTAAGAGCGGTTGCGGACATGCGCAGTGTCTCCGCTCCGTCTCCGCGGACCAGGCACTCAGCGGGCGAAGCAGCGACCGACAGCGGGACGAGATGTGTGAAGTTGGGGACTTTAACTTCGGGTCCGTCCGTAGCGGGGAGAGGAGGGAACGGTGAGAAAATGCCTTCCGCTTATTATTTCTTTATTCGGTAATAAGGTGAAGCCGGGCTGTGTGATCCGTTTGTGTGTCTTTAATATAAAGAAGCACAGGGTTTTATGTGAAACTGCGCGTCAGTCAGAGAACTGTCTGTCACGATCATCTGATAATCAGCTCCAAGGAGCAGGTCCAGCTCCGAGGCTTTCATCTTTTTATCACTTTCATCACTTTTTTCCGTTTTTAAAAGCGGAAACAGAGGCGTGTTTTTACTTAGTTTGGTGCCATAAAGCTTGAAATGAGCACTAGTAAAACATTTACTGGCTACTAGTCGACTTTGAAGTGAGCGTGTTTCCTGGCTCTGTGTTACATAAGAGGAGGAATTTGATCCTGAGGACTTCCGTGGCAGAGATGCGGCAGCAGCTTTAACTGCGTCTCATTTGCACCTGACGCACAGACAGACCCTCCGCATGCCCTCACGGCCTCGGGCTGCCAGTCTGTCAGAGCGGGCTTCTGCTGCTTTAATCCAGTTACGAAAGAAATGAAACATGTTACTGTGTACAAATCAGAGGTCATGGAAGTACTTTAATGCATACTGTTAGAGTCCTGCAGGTAAACTGTTACCCTGCTCAAAAATGTGGGTTAAAAACAGATTTCCTAAGTTTATCAATCAGAAATAAAGTCAGAAACAGTAACATTTGGTTATAATTACTTATACTTCAGTTTACTTCAGTTATAATAATTAGATTGTGTAGATTAAAGAAATTAAAAGAAATGTCACAAATTTAAGAAGGTAAAGCTGTGCCACAGTGGTCAGATATGTAACCTGCATTAGTCAACATGTCCTCCAATCATGAGTGTCCTGAAATTAAAATATTACTTAACCGTTTAGTTCCCTTTGTACTGTTTTTCCAGCCAACATAGCCGTGGTGTTCCTGCTAAAATTATACTGTAATTAAGAATTTAGTAAAACCATGAAAGAAGTCTTTTGAATGTGACTCTCAGTTAGATGTCAGAATCAGAAACTGGAAATCCAAAAACTCAAATTAATTTACCGTTGACTGGATACGTGTGAAAATATTACAGAGCTCATAATTCAGTGTGAAGCTGCTGGAGAGTTCACGAGGTTAATACGAGCCAGCAAAAGTGAAAGTATAAAGTAAGTGTGTGTGTGTGTGTGTGTGTGTGTGTGTGTGTGTGTGTGTGTGTGTGTGTGTGTGTGTGTGTGTGTGTGTGTGTGTGTTTCCAGTAAAAAAGCTGGATGGTGAGAATGCTAATTATTGTGCTGTTTTGCTTAAGAAGGGGGTTATGGTTATTTTAAAGGCTCATCATTCACATTTCAGCTGCCACCATGTTGGTTCTCTGGAGCCAGAAGTGACCATATTTGGTGGTTATCACCACTTATAAACTGTATGTGTGCATCACACAGAAAACAGACACCTGTCAATCAGTGCTAAATACAGACTAACAGAATTTCACTCACCAAACCTGAAGCACACAGAAAGTCGTATTGTGGTTCAGATCATTTAATTAAAGGGAGACCTTCCGTTTTATCAGTAGCAGAAGTCAGAGGTAGTGCCGTGCTGGCTGGCAGGTGAAAGGTCAGGGTGGATTTCAGTCCCTGATCAGGAAGAGTGTCGTTTACAGAATTTCCCTGAACATGGAGGTTATTGGAAGTTCCTGATTTGAAAAGACCTATCTGATAACATCAGTGAGTGAGTGAAGTCACAGGAAGTCAAGTTTTAAAAAAAGCCTCGTTGTGTTTGTGAGAAGCAGTTTTGGTTATTCCACATTTGGACACTGCTGACGATCTTAAGTTTGCATGCAGACCCCGTCCCTGCACACAGAGTGGAGCAGCAGTCACAGAGTGGGGACTCACAGGGAACAGGAAATTAATGTTTAGCTCAAATATGATGAGAACCGTTCACCCAAATGACCCCAGACTCAGTACCACGCTTACTAAAGCCGTCAACAACACACACACCAAGTTTGATGCACATCCTGTGAACACTGCTAAAAGAGGCGAAATACAGCAATTTCTCAAATTATTAGTGAGATGTTAGAAATCTCTCTCTAGTCGAAGTAGTTTTAGTTTCCTGAAATTACCCACAGTGTAACCACATCAGCTTTCAGCTGCTCACAGTTTCAGAGGAACTGCACCGCCGGAGCTGAGCAGGTTCAGATTTACGGCGGGTGATTTTCTCTCCTCGTCACAATAAAGGCGGTGATTCAAGTTTAAGAAGCCATCAGAGCAGAAGTACTCAAACTTGACCTCCTTTCAAAAAGTCGGCCGGGCTCAGTGGCTTCGTTTTCCACTCTGTGTTGGTAGTAAGCAGCCTCTGCTCGCTGTAATGAAGGTAGGGGATGTTAGGGGAAGTTTTAAACCACAGGCAGGGTTTCTCTCGCTCTCTGAGTTTGTCGCTGTTGTTGGAAGAGCTGCTGGCTGGAGGAGCAGGAAGTGCTGTAAAATTTGATGCTGTTTGTGGCAGGTAGCCTTGAGGTGGAGGAAGTTCCCCCCTATGAAGAGGACCACTGAAGCACTCTTATTCAGAACAGTAAACAGATGTGGACTGTGGTTCACGCCGAGTGTCCCAGTGGACAAACACTTTCAGAGGAAGGATGCTGACTGCAGGTGATCCTGTTCCTTCCATGTAAAGGTGGATGTCCTTAAGTACAGAAAACTTTAATTTTGGTATAACTGTTATGGTGACTGGTTATGTAGGTATCTTCTTAGATACAGGTTTTTTTTCTAGTGTTGGGGAAGACACACTGACTCTGGGTGGACTATCTGCTGATCCAGAGTTCCAGTCACACAGGGAAAACTGGGATTGAAGACCATGCGATGAACTTGCCATCTCGTTGCCTTCGGTGGCTTCGAAGATGGAGACCCGTGGAATCGGATGCATCATTCAAACCAACTTCGGTGCATGAAGTCCAGAATCTAACCAGCTGAGTTGAGTCCACTGTTGCAAAGAGATGCATCGCAGACAGGTTGTGCTCATCAGCACAGACTGACTCAGAGTGATCGCAGCGTGTTGGCAATCTGTCCGCATTTCTAAATTAGACTGCAGGGACTCGCAGACCTTCAGCAGTCTGTCTGAGAGTAATTACAATCACTGTTTGGGGACAGGTGGCCTCACACCAGGCGACCCGTGTAATCTGCCTGCGACTGAAAGTGCTCGTCCACTTGAGGGTGTTGTACATTTAACCTCTGGGTGATCACATGGTTCCCAAAGGGGAGAAATTAGTGTGACTGAATCAATAATAAGCTGCGATCCTCATTGCAAGGAAGAGACTGAGTATCGTTGTGTTGTTTGTAAGGCGAGATCAGCTATATTTATCAAATAATTATAGTAATATAACAATATAACTACGCTGAACTGTTATAATGCAGTCAAGATAGATAAGAAGAAACATTTTTAAATATATTATTTATATTTGCACTAGTATTATTTCAGTTTTTAATGGTGTCATACTAGTCTGATCCATCCTGGATCCCTGCATCCCTGCTTGGTTCTAAAGCATTTGGAAAGTCTAGAAGAACCTTGAACTTGTTGGACTTCATTATGAGATGTGTGCAGGGCGCCAACAGGAGTGAATGTGAATGACTGGCGGAAGTCATGATCTATGTTTTTAAGAATCCCAGCATTAGAAGATTCAAATTCCTTGGAAGCTTGGAATTTTTTTAGTTTTTCATGAGTATGAAGCAGCTTTTACTGGAATGAATGAGGTGCTGTGTCCCTTTCTCCTCTTAGGGAGCGTTCTCTCTCCCTGAGTTCCTCTTTATTCTCTTGTCTGCATTAATGGCATAAAAAGTTTAAAAGCTGACATTAAAATGAAATGCATATCTCATGGGAGCTTTGATATACTGTGTTCACCATGCTTGTGTCAAATTAAAGTAATTTTCAAATACACATGAAGTTATTTCAGAAACAAAATTACATTCTATTTGTTTCTTAAGTTATTATGTCGTGTTAATGTTCATCATTGACAATCACAGCAAACAAAATCAGGTAATAAATGAATATATAGGTCTACATATACAGTTCCTTCCCATCTCTGAAGTCTTTAGACTAATAATTAATTGAAAAAGCTGGTGAGCATCATTCAGAAACAACACAAGCAGCACATCAGAACCTAAAACCATCTGCAGGGATTCAGTTTGTGAACGCAGCCTTTGAATGCCAGCGAGTTTCTCATGCAGTGTGTCCACATCTGCGAGCCAGCGCTGTTCTCTGAGTTTGTGTTTGGGAACAAAAGGTCACCTCCCCTGACTCATGGAAGTATGCAGCAAGTTGAGGAAAAGCAGAGAGTTTTACCCTGCCGGCGTGCAGTGTTTCTGCACTGACGCGACACATCACTGCTGTCAGAAAGAAGCGAAGCTTTCACCCCCGTTTTTTTTTTTTTACAAAAAACATCCTTTGAAAAGTCTCAGCGGTCCTCTGGGTGCTGAGTTTAGTTTTGTGGGCCCCAGAGGCGTCAGACTCGGTGAGGCTCCGGCTGGGTTGCGGATGGACATCAGTGAGAAAAAATGTTTCTTTTGCTTCAGCGCTGAAAAACTGACAGTTTGCACATATGAGCAGAAATATTCCCCGTCCTCCCCGGAGGAGTTTGTTGGGTTGTATGCTGTTGCTGGGTGGTGTCGAATGAACTCACTGCTGCTGTCAGAGAGTTGCGCAAGAAGGCCGATGGACTGGAGGTAGGAAAAAGAGCACGCACAACGTCTGCTGCTGCTGCTGCTGCTGATAGTACTGCTTCACACATATCAAGAAATTAGTTATTTTGGGGGGTCAAATCAGTTATGATGACAAACAATAAGGAAACCATGCTGTTTCACTGTGTTCTGTTGGGTTTCCAGCTGCTAATCAAAGCTGATGGCAGCTGTTAGTTACTTTGTGTCTGATGCCGTATAGTTGCTATGCCAACAGCATGTTGTGAAACCACACCCCTGCAACAGTTTAAACTCTAATCTTGTGTAAGCATAACAGGAAATATGTGACAGTGGATAAAATTATGGTGTGTGTTGAAACAAGTTGTTCTGATGCATAAAATTCTGTTTCGGGAACCAGCGGCTACATTTAGCACTTACAGGACTCTGACGCCCTCAATCCTGATGAGCTTCAGGGGCTAGGTCAAAGGGGGGTGGCTCTGATGCGGCCGCCAGAGATAACCACGCCCACTCTGTGTTTGCTATTCCACAAGCAGACACACTGTTTGTTTCCGGCGCAGCACAGAAGCGACTCTGCCCGGCAAAATAGTGCCAGGTCTATCTGCACAGAGCAGATGGGGAGGCCAGGACGTCAGGCATAAACAATGCATGCAAGCACTGCGCACAGCTGCGGTGTGTTAGCTGACTCCCTGCTACATACCACATAAAGGTTGGACAATACCGTAGTGATGTCGCACGTTAGTTTGTGAAACCCCGTCCTGAAGCCGTGAGCTGAGCATTTTCACGATTGTAATCTTGGTGCTTTGAAACCAGACATGATGAGGAAAGGGGAGGAGCTGACTGCTAACGACTTGCCAATCCCCGGTCATTAGCCACTCATCAGATAGCAGGCAGTTCTCTTTCCTCTAATAATTACCATAATTTACAAGATTAACTTACCCAATGTGACCTGAAACTAGCAACTGAGACTACAAACTATTCAGAAAAGTTTTTACTGAGCATATAGCGTGTGGAGCTGAGTGATGTTTTCACATAGACTGTCTTTTTGCAACGGAGGGTGGTGCCCTCCGGTGGTCATTATAAGGAATACACACCAAGGGCACTTCTGCATTGGCTTCTCTTTTCAGACCCAGAAACTATGTCCATCTTTTATATTCAGTCTTTGGTCCCTGGTGAGCTTCTTCCCTGTTGATCTCTACTGGAATAAAAAGCCAAGCCTCATTTAAACTGTTTTTGTGCCCAAGCACCTCATTTATTCAGAGCAGCCGTCATTCATGACAACACACAGTCCTTGCATAGCATCCAATAAGCAACTAAAATCAAACAGCAGGAAAATAAACAAATACCAAGGAGAGCCTGACCAGTATAGCATTTTAAAAACATATCGATATATTGGCCGATATTTTTGACTTTCAGACTCAGCTAGTTTCTGCCCAACTTTTCTCAGATCAGCTGGCTGTTGTTTGTGGTTTTCCAAACAAGTGTTGCCAACAGGGAAGTTTCAAAGCACCCGCTGATGGACAACATAAACACTCTTAACATGGTTGAAGGGTGTTTTTCCCACCTCTTCTTTACTTTTGTAATTTTTCATTTATCAGCCAATATAAATACCGATACCAATAAATCAGCAATAGCTAATATCAGCTGATAAAATCACCCTTCAGATGAATTGGTCGGACTGTCAGTGGCAGAAAGGAAAACAATATTTGAGGTTTGCTATTTGCTCCCTAACATCAAGGTGGGCCCATTCATGAACAGTCGTAACAGCTACAGAGTTTTGCAGTAATTTATTCTTCATGTCATGTTATTGTTTCCTAAACTCTTAATATGCTAAAACAACAATAAATAATTTGGTTACATTTTATTCAATTGTTATTACCTAATTCTAATGTTTTGAGGTAAATTACAAGCAATTTATGTAGTTAAGGACTCGTACAAGAAACTTTGAATTAATATTTTTAATAAGTCAAACTTATTTTCCTTGTTTTTTTTTTAGGCATCAGGACGTGACAGACGGCGGTGGAGAATATGTGAAAGTAAGCTTCCTTTTTTTGCACAACTTTAACGTATATTTTACTCTCGTGTTGGTTCAGCTTCCTTTTGCTTTTCTCACTTCCTCTTGTCAAGCTTTTTTCCAGCTGTACGCAGCAGCTCTCAGTTACCTCTGTGATTCCCTAAACACGGCTCTGCAGCTCTAATTTAATCAGGACAGGGACAGAAAGGACTCAGGGAATGTGCGGCCCCTCTGCGCTGACATACTTTTAAGCTGACTGTGTTACCGCTGGCAATGATGGCTCGGCCGGCGGCCTTGTCTGGGAAAGGTGGAAGAGACGCGGAGAGCACGACAATTTCCACTTCATTGACTTCTAACTGGATACTTGACAAACACACTTGTCTGAATGGTTCAAGCTGCCAATGAAAGATAATGCTGATGAAATTAAAGCTATTCATTGGAGGCTTCCAGGTCTTTACCTCACAACACACACACACACAGACACACACAGACACACACTATCTTATTTTGTTTTGAAGTGGTCCTGGCCCCATTCCCAGCCTTTGATTCACAGTTCAGTGGGGCAAACCATTCTGTCAAAGCAGGAGGGGGTGGGAGGTGTCAGGGACCAGAACAACAACATGTCACCTATAAAGCTGTGTCTGTAACTGAGGAATGTGTTTGTGTGTGGATCCGCACTCCCAGCATTCCCAGTTTGTCCTCAGTGTCAATTCTTGATGTACAGTAGCTTCTTCTTCTTTTATGAAGACAGACAAACAGACAAAGGCCGCTGAGCGATGACCCCCGTCTAACAATGACGTTGCCACAGTGACAAGGCCAAAACTCCAGCATGGGTCTGGGTTTTGGGCCTCTGGTGCCGCCAGTGTGGATGCCAGTGTGGGAATGCCAGAGCTGTCCATCCTCCCTCCCTCTGTTCCTCCTCCCTCATCCCACTCTGTCCTCTGTCAGCAGGCATTCACACAAAAACAGAGCAGAGGAGGCTGCAGATTGTCTGCATGCTTGTTGTAATCATTACGTTAAAGTAAAAGGCCAATCTGCTTTTTTTTTTTTTTTGCAACAAGAAAAAATGCAGGAGGTAAAAGACTCTGGTGGGCGTTGACCTTAAGCTACCAAAGGTCACACAATGGCTTAAACGCATGTTGTTGTCTTCCTGCGTTCCGGCACGAGGGGGGTTGTTTCTCAACGTGCGCCTGTCATGTCTTTCAAGTTCTCCAAGGAGAAGTTCTGGCTGGATCCGCCGTCAGAGAAGCTGAGAAAACAGCTGGAAGAAGAGCTGAAGCTGAGCGGCACAAACCTGAAGAGCCACGCTTGGTACCATGGATGCATCCCCTGGCAGGTCTGCCTCAAACATACACACACGCGAATACACACAGTTTTTTTTCTGCAGCTGTTGTGTGAATATTTGATAATTTTGGATGGTTTTTCATTACCTGTGTTACTTTAGGTTACACAAGAAGTCCGACACATTTAGAACTCTATGAATAAAGAAGGTTTTTAGCATATGAACCCAGCATTCATGCATTAACTTCAGACAGTTTGGGGAGAATCAGTTCAGGACATTACCCACAGCAGGAAATAATCTATCTCAGTGCTCCCGTTCAGCATCTAGGCATTGAAGGGCACTCAGTGGTTACGGGACAATTATAAGATTCCCACTTGCATGCAACTGGGCATCATAAGGGCCAGACTGTGATGGACATTTGCATTTTGATCATGCAGCAACCTTCAGGGCTGAGAAAATGAAGCCAGTGCAGAGCTGACACACACTGCAGTCTCCCCCCCCCCCAAAAAAAATCTGCTCCCATAAATGCCAAACTTTCTACAGTTTCTACAGGGACTAAAGAAGTGATGTATGAATATATAAATTGTAGTAATGTGCCCACCACTGTTCAGAAGTCAGATACATCCACCATCCTATGATGGAAAAGCTGACGGCTGATGAGAGCTGATGTAGGGAAACCAGCATCTTCAGTCTTTACTATGATCATATCACTGAGACATGGCCAACCTTTTGCAATTAATTTTAGTATTCTTCATGTTTTTTTTGAGTATAAACGTCACTATTAGAACATGTGACATTTTGCACATTTGCTTTTTTTTACTCCTGACAGAACGGAGAGTTCCTTTGGGTTTTAAAGTGTTGGGTTTTGAAAAGACATTTATTAAACAATAATATTTTTTTCCTGTCCAGTTGGAACTTCATCAAGAGCAGAACGGTGATCAGAACCTGTAGAAATAATATCGATTTTCTTTATTGCTCATTCAGCTGAGGGTCAGTGGAACCTTTCCCAGCAGTCATAGGGTGAAAGATCGAGTACAGTGTGGACAGTTGGCCAGTCTATCACAGGGCTAACAGGCCTCCACTCACATGTGGAATGCCCAGAGAGAACCCATGCAGGCACAGCAGTGACAAGTATTGCAGTCTTAGGCCTTTTAGAACACTGTTCACTCCAAAACATAAAGGAAAGTATTTTTAGGAACTTTTTATAAAATTAGATAAAATATGAGAAAAATAAAGTATCACCCTCCATCTTTAAGCATATGAAGTGCACACATAAAAATTATGCCATGTTTAATAACTAACAGAAATGAAAATATTTGGTCAGGTGTCGGAGAGCCTGGTGGTGAACCACGGTGATTTCCTTGTCAGGGACTCCCAGTCCAGTCCAGGTGACTTTGTCCTCACCAGCCACTGGGAACAGAAAACTCTTCACTTCCTCATCAGGAAGGTGGAGGTTCAGTCTGCCGAGACCTACACCCGGGTTCAGTACAGCTTGGAGAGCGAGGTCTTCGACTCCTTACCCGCCCTCGTTCATTTCTACGTGGGCAGCCGGGCGGCTCTGACGCGGTGGAGCGGAGCGGAGATTCACCGGCCGGTCAACAGGACGCTGCCGCTTAGCTACCTGGAGACGACCTTCCGCACCTCCACCAGCTCCTCCTCCTGCCAAAAGGAGCTGAGCAACTGTAGCATGGGCGTGGAAGAGAAAGTTTGCCCGAGAAGGTAAAGTTCCACTCAGAAGGCTGAAAATAAAAATCATGCATGATACAGAAGGACTGCAAATGAAGTATCGTAACTTTGACTGGTTAGGCCTGTAAGTTCATTTTACAATAAGAAAGAAAAACATCAAATATGACATGTTGAATTTCTTGATTTTTTTGAGGGGAAAAAAAACTGTGGGCAGGTCCATGGAGTTATTAAGTATAAACATGCCTTCATCCTCTTTATGTCCTATTATTGATCTGCTAAAGAAAGGGTGCTGTGCTCCTATAATATCGTCACCCTCTTAAAATAATGACCTGAGTCATGTGTCATCTCTCTCCATGTAGTCCTTCCTCTCACCACCACAAGGAGGCAGACATGAACAGGGAGCAGGATGGCCAGCTTCATCCTTCCAGCCACGCTGAGCTTCATAGTAAGCCTTTAATACTCCCTAAATCATGAAACAGAATCAATAGTAATGTTGTAATGAGAGGGTCAAGAAATTACAGTTTTTAAATAAGAGTCTGATTTCTGTTCACCAAAGACCTGGTCAGGTCTTTTTAGCTCTTAGACTCCAGTCAGGAGCTTCCGACTGATTCAGAGGATCTCTCAGGCTTATAGTCTCAGCAGGTCACTGGTATAGACCTGGGGCTAAACCCTTATACGCCTTAACCTCTTAACATACACCCAATTAGGGTCAAGCAGTGCTTTAGCCACATATTAAGCAAGCATCTCATCAGAAAGTACAATATTTTACATTTTTAACGCAGTCTTATTTTCCTCTGTAGGAAAGGTGAGATGTGATGGATATTAAGAGTTCTAAAGTAATGATTCAAATCTTAAAAGCTGAAAAAGTTTGCTTGGTCAGTTTTTGCATCTGTGTGTTCAGTCTTAGAGAAGCATGAGGCTTGGACAGGCTGGACTCACAAACACAGCTGCTGTAGTCTCACTGGTGTTTAATGCAAGCATGGATCTCTGAGTCTCTGGCTGATTTGTTTGTATAATAAAGAATATTTGATAGCACACAGACATAAATAAGTAGAGTTAGTTGGGCTGTAGGCAAATATTTGAGTGTTTTTCTACGGTCGAGTTTGTACATATGTCAGCCTTGTCTTGATCAAGGTTATAGTTTAATTTTCAAGCAATCCATAATCCATAAAGAGAAAAATCTCAGACGAATGTGAGAAATTAAAGAGAAACTCTAAACACAAGTTTAGTTACTGTAACCAGAGCTACAGTAACTAAACTTGTGTTGATTCTGGGCAGATTAAATAATTTAAGAAAACACAACAACAATAAGCTTCTGTACTCATGATTTATTAGAAACAAGTTCTTGAGTCCTAATATTCTTCCAGTACAGTCCAATGTTTCGCTTTACTCAGCAGCAAATATGACTTAACCTCATGAAGTACAAGACATTAAGTTCCCAAACATTAGAGAAAAAGTTTTTGATTTGTGGCAGTGAGAAAACTCGGGAAAACAATATTAGATAAACAAAAGTATCACAGTAAGGGTTGGGGTTGGGGGTCATCGCCAGTCATGGCTTAGAGCTCAGAGGGTTAAAGGGGAAAAATAATAAGAAAGTTAATGCCACAACAACAGTGGAAACATTTAGGTATATTTTGTTAATTAAGCATAGCGACTGATTGTGATCTATGTTGACATATAGTACAATGCACCACTGTGGTTATATACTGTATATATGGCACACTGTGTCTGTGTTACAGCAAATGTAATGGCCATATTACTTTTTTTACATATTGGAAAGTGCGGACAGTAATGATAGTAAATAAAGTTTAATTTTGTACTGAACACAGTCACTCAGTCAGCAAGACTTAGTCATTTAAGGCATAAAAAGAGTAAAATATTTGCAATTTACTAGATATAAATTCAAGAAAGATTTCATACATGAGGTTGACAGATGTTTGATCTTCTCACCAAACTACAGTGAAAATCATTTACCTTTCCTGAAGCTAAATGCAGAACAGAAGCAGTTACAAATGTTGCGACACATTCATCATTCCTTTTTGGCTTTGCTTCTATAAAATACCTTACGCCAGAGAAACCTAACTGCAGAAAGCCAAATGGTAAGTAGGAGCAAAGTAACTGCCAGCAGGAACGCTGCCACATCGACCGAGTAGTACTGGATGGTGGACATCTTGTAAGACTCTGTCCTTAGGTGCGCCGCTCCTTTGTGCCGCATTACAAACTCTATCCAGAAGATGGCTCGGTCCAGCGGTTTCGTAGGCTGATCTCTTTGGAGGGTGGAGAGCTCCTTCATCTTCTCCCTGTAGGATGGTTCATAGAGTACCTCCTTCAGTGCCTCCAGGAAGTTTTCTTTGTTCACCGTTGCAATGTCGAGGACTTTGGCCACACCTCTTGATTTCATCCTGAAGAAGTTATCCGGCTGGTCAAACATAAGGGGCAGGCCGACCAGGGGGACACCATGGTAAATGGCCTCCTGTATACCATTGGTGCCACCGTGGGCCACGAACACCCTGGTCTTGGGGTGACCCAGGAGGTCATTTTGGGGCAACCAGTCCAAGATTAGCGTGTTATTAGCAGTTGTGGAAGGTTTTTTGCCTTTGTGCCTCCAAATCACCTTCTGAGGAAGCTCGGCGAAAGCAGCAGCAACGTCTTCAGCGACGTCCTCAGGAAGCTTTTCCACCAGGGTCCCCAGTGTCATCACAATGACGCCATGTTCACCAGAGCTGTGTACAAAGTCCTGTAGCTCTTTAGACAGGGGCTTGGAGGGTTTGCACTGAAATCCTGACATGTAGACGACGTTTGGCATTGTGGGTCGAGGGAACTCGAAGGTGAAATCGTTTCTCATCAGCCAGATATCTGCTGACTGAAACAGCTCCATGTAATCCACGTCACTGCCAAAGTAACGATGGACAAATGGTTTGTAGTTTGGGTCTGTGATATACCAAATCTGTAAACTTGTGATGAAAAAGTAAAGGATATTCTGGACCCGCTGAATGAAAGTCATCTTGTCAGTCAGCTCTGATCCTGGTACTGGGATGTAGGACAGTGGGGAAGGTGCAATTGCAAAATGGCCCTCACCCTGAATAGTCCATCTGACGTTAAAGACAAGTGGAAGACCCAAACGGTGAGCCATAAGAACGCCTGTACCAACTCCAGGGTCAGTAAGAACCAAATCATATTTGGCATCGCGGAAGCTCTGCATCAGCTTGGTATCCTCAAACATCCCCTCCACCATCTGAAGCACCTTCTTATTCATTTCATGAAAATGTTTCATCATTTCGTACTCCAGAGAGAGGCGAGTCCAAAGTGAAGCTCCTTGTCGACGCATGATTAGTGCTTTCATTACAAATCCTCCAAAGCGCTCCTCGTCAAAACCAGCCGAGTTATTTACAGTGATGGACTTGTAGTGAGGGGACTCTGGCTTGATGTACCAGGTGTCTCTTGGCCGCACCACTGTGATTTCATGGCCTCTGGAGTGAAGCTCCGCAATGATGACATTCATGTTGACCCAGTGACTTCCATCCACAGGGAACACCAAGACCTTCCCTCCACTGACCAACAATGTAGAGCATAGCAGCACTACAAGTGCCACCAAGGTTGGCAGGTACATCTCTGAAAGAGATTCTGACAAAGATGTAAAGATGTTAGATCTCTCCTTTTCAACAAGAGGTTTGAGTTCAAGAGTATGCATCAGTTTAATAAATAAAGACAAAAATGACTGAGAAAATGCAATCCTCCATTTTTACAGGAAGACATAGAATGACTGTAGATCGTGGAATGAGAGTGAAATTCAATGCGATTTTTTGTGATGAAAAAATAACCACGAGTAACACCTAGTCGACTAGACGACTCATCATTGTTACTGTGACTAGTCTGTACCAGACGTATTAGTCATTAAACCTAATAGTTAAGTTTTTAATTGATACCCAGTACAGTAAATGGTTGTCTTAAATGTTATGCAGCCATCTGTCACCAGTTAGAACTGCAGCCCTGACATCATTAGAGAAAAATGCCATAACTCTGTTAATCCTGAAATTGTTATTAGGCCTAATATTATAATAATAATTTAATTTTTTAAAATTTAATAATTTCTTCATTATATACGTAAGTCCTTCATAAATCTTGTTGACTGTGGTCTATTTACCAATATGAGCAAAGGCATTACATATGAAAAACACAGAAACATCAGAAATCACTTTTTGGCACAACACTGGCACTGCATGTAAAACAGTGGGACATGATCGCAAGGTAATTAACACACGCAATGCACCAGCGCAGAGGTCTAAACCAGGCCTAAGCTGGAGGAGGTGGCTGAGGGAGAGGGAGGTCTGGGCATCACTGCTCAGACTGCAGCCCCCGTGACCCACCCACCTTTCGGAGAAGTCTCATTTCTGCCGCTTGTATTTGTGATTTCATTCTTTCGGTCACTACTCAAAGCTCGTGGCTATAGGTGAGGGTAGGGACGTAGATTGACCGGTAAATCAACAGCTTTGCTTTCACACTCATCTCCCTCTCTACCACGAGAGATCGTGCAGCATCCGCATCACTGCAGACGCAGCCCCAACCCGTCTGTCAATCTTCCGCTCCTGTCACTCATGAACAAGACCCTGAGATACTTGAACTCTTCCTCCTGATGCAGCCACTGATCCCTGAGCCAGAGTGGGCACTCCACCCTTTTCTGGCTGAGGACCATGGCCTCGGATTTAGAGGTGCTGATTCTCGTGCCAGCTGCTTCACACTCGGCTACGAACCGTTGCACTGCGAGCTGGAGGCCACCGACTGATGAAGTCAACAGGATTGCATCATCCACAAAAAGCAGAGAGGAGATTCTGAGGCCACCAAGGTGGAAGCCTTACACCACCTGGCTGTGCCTAAAAATTCTGTCTATAAAAATTATGAAAAGCATCGAGTGACAAAGGGCAGCCCCGGTGAAGTCCAACACCCACAGGAAACAAGTCCAAACTATTGCCGGTAATACGGACCAAGCTCTCGCTGCAGTTGTACAGTCAGAAGCCCGTTCCCTGGCCCGAAGGCACAGGGAAGCAACCCTCTTGTCCACCAGTGAAAACTTTAACGTACAGGCAGCAAGCTGAGGGGATACAGAATTACCCACCATATTTAACATGAATTAATTTTAACTTTTTTTTCTTCGTTGTCTGTTTGGTGTATAACGGGCAATGTTCATAATGCATGATGCCACACATTTGAGCTGCACTTAAACACAGATTCATTATTGAAAGACGCGATTAATGGTTTTAAATCTTTTCGGCATTGTCCATTAAACAGCCCTCAAATTTAACCCTACTATTTCAGTGTTTCTTAGTTTTAGACTAGTCGATTGGCATAATTTTTTTTCCTCGTTTAGTCAACTAAGAAATTAGTCGACCAGGAACATCCCTATTAGTAACGCAAAGTGGGTAGGTCCACAGTTAAATGAGTCATGTAACTACCAAAGGTTGATTGACTTAAGAGTGGGTGGTTTACTACATTAGTGGGCTACCTGTGCACCCTAGGATCAGCTAAGCGAACAGCTTCACCTGTGGGTTGGGTTTATGGTCTCTTCAGCTCCTTTCTAGTATGATCAAATGCACCATTTTGATGCTGGGCTCACTGCAGTGTCTGCTTAGCATTGTGCATTTATTTATATTTGGGCGGCTCAGTGGTCGAGCAAGCAACCATGTACGCCACATGGCTGTGGTGTGGGCAGCCCGGGTTTGCATCAGACACATGGTCTGTCTTTTATGTACAGCATGTTTTAAGAGCAACATAGATTCTGGGCACATGTTTTATATGTGCAACTTGAATGGGAGGCAGAGCCTTCAGCTTTCAGGCCCCTCTTCTGTGGGACCAGGTCCCAGTTTGGATTCAGGAGACAGACACCCTCTCTATTTTTAAGATAAGACTTAAAACTTTCCTTTTTGACCAAGCTTATAGTTAGGGCTGGATCAGATGACCCTGAACCCTCCCTTAGTTATGCTGCAATGCTGCTGGGGGTTCCCATGATGCACTGAGTGTTTCTTTCATTCACCTCTTTTCACTCTGTTTATACCCCACTCTGCATTTACTCATTAGTTATTATTAATCTCTGCCTCTCTTCCACAGCATGTCTTTTGTCCTGTCTCTCTCCCCTCAGCCCAACCGATCACAGCAGATGACTGCCCCTCCCTGCTGGAAGTTTCTTCCTGTTAAAAGGGAGTTTTTCCTTCCCACTGTCGCCAAGTGCTTGCTCATAGGGGGTCGTTTTGAAAGTTGGGTTTTCTCTGTGATTATTGTAGGGTTTGTTGTGATTTAACACTATATAAATAAAATTGAATTGAACGGAACTGGATCTCCAGTGTAGATGCATCGGGATCATTTTCTGCAGAAGAAAAGTTAAATGACCGGTGAAATGCACCTTTTAGATTGTTCAGGTGCTGCCAACACCACCCCTTTCATGAGAACGTACAGGGAAACCGTGGGCTAATTTGGCAAGTTGCTAACAAGGTTCGTGTGACCGTTTATCCCGATCACCAAAGTGAATCCAGATAACAGAAAGATACCCTGGGTATGCTGAACTCCCTTCGTAGTACAGGGCCCTGGTTTGTGGAATATCTTCATTAAATTTATTGCCCATGATCAATTGTAAGACACTATAAGTTCCAACTGTGTGTGAGTGCTCAAGCTTCCGGGTCAAAGAGACTCTTTGATGTAAAACTAAGTTTTAAGAATGACATTTAGAGGACCGTTAAGTTTCCTGATATGAAATAGACATGTACTCAAATAGAAGTAGAGATGTACTAATGGTAATAAAGATCTCATCTCATGCTTGGTCTTAGTTCATGCCTCAGTTCATCATCTCTCTGAAAGAAACAGTTTTAGCTCTTCTCTGTTTGTTCATTTCATTTATTTCAAAATGCTTTAAACCAGGTGACTTCTGAACTTTGTAGATTCCCTTTGGGAGTGTGACGTTGCACATGGTTAGTGATATGGATGTGTACAAAACAACAAAATAACCCCCGTTCATGTTTGACAGCAGTGGTTTTAGTACAGACAAAGCACACCTGATGGCTCTACAAGTCTTCCCATAAAGGGTTTCTATCAGTTTTTCACTAAGCTTAAAAACCTGCATAACTTACAGATTTACAGCTTCCTGATTACACAACTGCAGAGTGGGAATTCCTGCCTCTAAATCCCAGGAGGTTTAAAGGCGGGGAGAAAGCTGTTTGCTGATCCCTCTCAGGTTTCACAGCTTTGTGTTCATGTACATGTGGACCAGTAAAACAACAATGACGCCAAAGACCACAACAATGACGACAACAATAACTACTGCTACTATTTGTAATACAAATAAAGACATATAAAATTAAGTTTTTTACTAAATTAAAAAAACAAAACATTTGTAACAAAAGTTTTGTTTGTTTTGGTTTTGCATGAACCTTTTTAAGCATGACTGCCTTTAATGAAAGCATCTCCATGCTCTCATTGTATGATGACTGAAAGAGTCTGTGTGACCCCCCGGGGCATTCCTACATTTCTTCAAACTGACAACAATTTTGCGAGCTGACATGCATCTGATTCCAAAACAATCCATCACTGTTCTTGCTTTACTTCCATCTGGTCAGAACAAATTTCTTCTTGCACAGTTAATAAGCTGGACAATAACTGTGAACAAGGATAGTTTATATGGTGAGATTGCTCAATCTCGGCTTGTCGAGATTAACCATCTGGAAATGGCTCTTTTGCTCTGTCAGCGTCCATATGCTACTACTTAGCTGCTCTAACGCTCTACTCATGCACGCAAAATCACAGCAGTACTCACAGCATAACTCCAAAAACAGCAGTTTTTAGGCTTTGCATTAAAATACCATTTTATTCTCTAAAACTCTCATTGTTCTTGAGTATTTGATCTAAACACGTACCGAGCACGTCCCCGTCAACAGATCTCACGTTTCAGCCAGAGCGTGTTGTTTGTGCGTCCAGCCTCCTTCACCGCAGATCTCTGACTGACTGAGGCTGACTGCCATCATCATCAAAGCAGCTCACATGGCGTCAGCACTACGGTAACGGGACAAAGGTTCAGACGGTTCGTCGCATATGAGAGAGCTGAACTCTGAGCCTGAGCTCCAGACGTAGTACAGAGATAAGATGGATCTGTGGCTGTAGGTTACTACAGACAGAGGGAAGTGTATCGGAAAATACCCATTTCATTCTTTTTTTTAAAAAAAAATCCAATTTTAATGCTCAACTCTAACGTGCCTTTATTTTGGCAAACTGTTGCTATGTTAAGAAAAAAAAAAGGAAATGTAAACAAAGACAAAGAGCATTAAAAACAAAAGAATTATCAGTTTGAGGTGGAAAAACTTAAGAATCAAATGGAAGTAAGTGGAAAACAACGTGTGAGTGTGGACAGGAAGCAGTAAAATTAGGGAGGAGTGCACACGGATGAAGGTTAAAGTTTTGTTATTGAGTGTGATGTAAGAAGAAGGTTATCGGAGTGCTTAAGCACACAGTGTGCACACGTACATGATAACCTTGCCCTCTGACTTTGATATGTGGTTTCATAAGTTAAATGAATAACACTTTAAAATATCTTGTGGTGAAAGAGTTTGTGAATTAACAAAAGAGAAAATTGTTTAATTAAAACTGCAAAAGGCACAATTTCTTTGTAAAACATACAAATAAAGTCTAAGATGAAAGGTGGGTGATGCTGTGTGTGGTGTAGCTGACGTTGGACTCAGAAGCTGTGAGGCCTGCGTACAGAGACGTCTGTGACTGCAGCAGAATTTACAAAGTATAATAAACAACAAAGATAATGAATAAACAACATTAAATAAAAGTTAAAGAGTAAATCGTTGATGTTGAAGAGGATTATTGAGGCACCGGACAAGACAACGAGGAGGGCAGCAAAAATACAAAGAAAAGATACGATCCTTCAAAATGAATGAAGTAAACTGAAAAGGGAGCGAGAATAAACTCACAGACAGCGGTGAGACTAGGCTGGTTTCAAAAGACTTCTTAAACATTTGTAAACATTCCCCTTTTCCCTCCCTTCCCCTCCAGCGCCGTCATCCAGAAGCCCGTGCAGCAGCCAGGCTCCCAGTGTGACTCCATCCCCGTCCGCACCCAGGTGCTCGGACACCGTCCAACCCCTGACCTCTCCCAGCAGCACCCTACAGAGACAGCATCTTGACAGACCCCAACCTCACCACACCCACGGCCCCCCTCCTCTGATGCAGATGGAAGCTGCTACACAGAGCTTTATCCTGGCCCTCAGAGCTATGTGGAGAGGCTGTGGGGCGGAGGAAGGGTCAGGGGTCGTTGACCCCCTGAGGGCAGAGGATGGGAATGTGTACTTTTCGCCTGTGGTGGAGACGGTCTCCTGTTTCAAACCCAGCAGGTACCAGTCGCCACTGATGGCAAAAGAGAATAAGCCTCTAGAGGTGGGCATCCTGCGGAAGGTGAAGGAGCTGCTGGCCGAGGTCGATCCCAGGACGGTGGCCAAACACATCACCAAGGCTGACTGCATGGTACTGTTTAAATATCTGTAAATTAAAAACTGCTTTTTATGAAGATGGTATTCTGCAGAAAGTTTTAGATTCTTTAGGGCTTGTTTGATTGAGTCTGAATGCAGTGATGGGTTGGAAGATCAAAGTGTGATCGATGTGAGAAAACATGGTTATGGGGTGTTTCAGGAGTGGTCCAGTCCTTATATCTGTGTCTGTTCCCAGGTGGCCAGAATTCTGGAGGTCACCCCAGAGGGTGCAAAGGATGATGGAGAGGTTACCTCTGGGATGGAGCTGCTCACGTTGCCACATGGCCAACAGCTGAGACTGGACCTGCTGGAGAGGTGGGTTACAGTTCATTGGTGTGACAGAGCGGGGTTTCTTTGACACCACGTATGGTAATTAAAAAGCAACAACTTTATATAAAAAAGATTGATGCCACCATGATGTCACCACGTGGGTTCTGGACTGCATTTTGAAGCCTCAGTTTTACAGTTTTGGCCAACAAGTTGTTTGACTGACTGCAAAGTTTTCTGCTAAAGTTAGAAAGTTTTTTTTTAGCAAGCTGCATCCTTGAATCATACAGTTACAGTCAGTCAGACACATGCTTACTGTTTAAATTAGCTACAGAAACCAGCCTGGCTTTGGTACCAGGTTGCAAGTATGCTTATTGCTTTGCATTCGTATGCTCATGATACCAGTTTAGTTACTGGTAGTTACACACTCCTGATGTTTGGATCACTCCCTGGAAGTCTTCTTTCGATTCTCCAATATAAACTTTGAGCCACTTGTCATTGTTGTGTGGGCCGCTATGACGACGTGACAGTGATATAACATAACCTGAAATGCCTGCAGGTTTCAAACCATGGCGATCGTGCTGGCTGTGCACGTGTTGGGCTGCACCGGGACGACTGAGGAGCGAGCGTGCCTGCTTCATAAAATCATCCAAGTCGCTGCCGAGCTCAAGAGCACCATGGGCAACATGTTTGGCTTCGCCGCTGTCATGAGAGCCTTGGAGCTGCCGCAGGTAAACTGCACTTTGGTTATCTGTATTTATGGAGATAGTGGAGGCAATCAGAAAACAACTGGGAGAGTGCAGGATGTGTAGCCAAGATCAAATCAAACTAGGATACAGGTAAAAGATTAACAAATATTATTGACTTAATCGCATAGTGTCCTAAAATAAGCCCTGAGATAACCCCTTACCCACTGTGTGCACTGCTATAGTGTGACAGTACCACATAGTTATTGTCATAGTTAACCTTGGCCAAGACATGATTTACCCCTTTCTGTTTGCCTGAGTCGGACTGTCAAGGTGTGAAAAGGTCTGATCTTATCAGGCTGCTTTAACAAAAGACACAAACAAGAGATACAAAGTCATTATTGTTCATTTATTAACCTTTTAATGACTTTAATAACTTCAGACACAACAAAGTTTCTATCTGATCATTTTTAGACATCACGTTCCTTTCGACTCTATTTTTGACTGAAAACAGTAAAAATAGGAACAATTTCCTCAAGATTAGTTGACAAACTAGCAAGAACTCTAAAAGTGTCTTTTTTCCTTACACATATATAACTTGGTGAAGCTCACAGTCACTTCACAGAGAGGCTCTGGTGAGCTTTGGTACCATCCTCAGGCTAATGACTCACCCCTGCATGTGGAACCATCATCACTGCCTGTTTCCATCAGTGGTGTTCTTCTGTCTCTCAGGTGTCCCGTCTGCACGAGACTTGGATGACATTAAGACAGCGACACACAGAGGGCGCTATTCTCTATGAGAAAACTCTCAGGCCATTTATGAAGAGCCTGAACGATGGGAGAGGTAGAGGTCCTCCTGAACTCTACACCACACGATAAAAGCATTGAGAAATGCATCCTTTTGTATTAAACCTTTCTTTCCACCCCAAACATCATCTCTGTGTCTGTCTGCCCTCCAGAAAGCTGTCCGCTGTCCAATACCACTTTCCCCCATGTCCTCCCCCTTCTGACTCTAATGGAGAAGAATATGGCAGTGGGTGAGGGGACGGAGCCGTGGGAGACAGCGGAAGTCGGGGTGGAAGTGGTCATGTTCCACCTGGGGGCAGCGAGAACCATCGCTCAGCTAGGGGGCATCTACCGCTCTAATGCTGAGAGCAAACTACAGGGTGAGAAAAGACTTTATGGCTGCTTTATAATGTTAGCGACTGAATATGACCATTTTCCTCTGAGAATTTAATCATGGAGCACCGCAGGGGTCCATCTTGGGACCTGCTCCTTTTACCCTGCACACAGCTGTCATTTCACTGCAGCAGCTCAGGCTGGACTTCAGGGGGTGCAGCTGTGTGCTGTTCTTCACCTTTATTTATGTGTGTTCTTTAATGCTGCTTTTCTCATATTGTAGCAGAAAACTAGCACAGCATTTAGCTGCAGCCACTTAAATGG
>JAMQGT020006208.1:0-16616 GCA_024447675.2 Pterophyllum scalare | reverse complement strand
TTATGTTAAGCATATTTATTCGTTCAGTTACGTATTGCTCTTTTACATGAAAAAGTGAAAGAGTGATAAAGATAGTAAATAAAGCCTCTTTTTTTTACCTGCGGGATCACAAGAGCAGGTAGCTCCTATTGATTGATTTAGCTGATTTTTATGCTGGATGCCCCTCCTGATTCATCCCCAAAGAGATTTATGTCTGCTCCTGGGATTAAACCAGGGATATTTTGCTTGTTAGACAAATGTGTAACCCACTACATAATGGAACCACTAAGTAAAGATAGTCAACTCTTGAAAAAATATCAGTGTTGTAACAGCTTTGCAAAAAAACATTTGGTACCGGTCTTTCAAAAAATGAAATTTCTTTTACAAGATAGGTTTTTTTTTTAATCTAATTGTAGCATTTTTAGTTGTCCTCCTTTAAGGAGGAGAAAAGAGGTGAATATCAATGCTGGGCATAGGGAAAGCAGGTGTGGCAATGAATAAAAGTAGTGGTGGAGGAGGAGGAAGAAGAGGGGCGGCAGGAGGAGCTGCAAGTGGAGACAGCCAGCACTGTGTGGAGCTGCAGCTACCCTAACCACACTCACAGTGAAAGCAAAATTGTATATAGGACAGAAGGCTTTAAATATGAAAGTAAAAAAATAAAAGTATATATCATTGTATTAAAATATTTTTTATTGAAACTAAGAAATATTGATATTTTCTGCACATGTGAAGTGACACAACTGGTGCTGCTCTTGTTTGTCCTCAGCATAAGGCCACAGCTGAAGTGTGGCAGCCAGAAAGCAACACTTGATCGATAACTGCAATAAAAAGATAAGTGAAGACAGTGAAGGGAAGAGCGCCGCAAACACTGTGAACACACTATATGTATTTATTATCCCTGTTTGGAAAGACAAGACCATCAAGTCCATTCCTGCTTTGTAGCATCTACTCTGTACGGTTATCTTTAGTTTGCTGACTACTGTATATATACAAACGCAAATATCATGGTGTGCGACAATACACTCAATAACTGATCTGAGCTTTACACTTAGAAACAATTGGGTTCAGAGGGGGTGCACTAAGTTTGGTTAACCACATTTTACGCATCTCTTTCTATGCAAAAATGAAATATTTTCAACATAAATCCATCTCTGTACAGGTAATCCAGGGAATATCTGAGTGATGAAGCAACATAGTTTCACTTCAGTTCACATGTACACCTCACAAAACTACAAATTTTCATGTTGTGTAAAAATCAAAATACCCATTTTTTCACAATAAGCTGAGACAGTTTGCTGTGAAATAATTATAGCCACACCTAGTTAACACTGGTTTGCATTGTGAAAACTTTCATTTAAAACACATCTGATTTTATTAATAAAAAAGTACATTAAATACCTTTTAATGTACTTTTTTTAATACAAAAAATAGCCAAATACATTTTTAGATAAATAGGTTGAATCTAAATTCATATATGGCCTACTTTTACAGGATATATTTACATATCTGAAATATATAATTTAACAGCAATTAGCTGGGCATGATGAAGCTATAGGGACAGAATATATTTCATGAAAATATGAACTGCATTTTGGTGGCTTGTGTCATGCTGATTACTGCATGGAGGTCACACCAGATGATAGGGAACAGAGGGACATATTTTGGAATAAAAGATAAAGATAGCACGTGAATATATTCAGATGTCAAAACTGAAGCAAATTTTCTCTGCTGTTTCATTTCACGAGTGATCAGATGCCAAGCAAGCAGCAAGACAGAACCCTGCCTCTCCCCTTCTTCCTCCTCCTGCACCAGAGCCTGTGGTCATTCTTGCCCTCCAGACTGCTTTTATCATCTCTATAAATCTCTGCTGGCTCAGACACAGCGTAATGAGAAGTCCTGCAATGCTGTCAACCTGTGACTCTCACCCGCACTGAGGCACAATGGAGAGGGGTATGAAAAAAAGGTGGAGGGAGGCTAGAGAGAGGCAGACAGAGATGAAGAGAGTTAAAACAAAGAGAGGGGGCAGGGGTGTCGGTTATAAGCATGCCCACACACACACAACACAACTTTAACATTACATTCTGCTTAGAGACTCAAATTTCAGTGGAACAGCAATCATCTTTCAGATAAAAGTTCTCAGCATTCAACGAAACCATCTGACAGCTTCATACAACTGCCTGTTTTCATGTAACTGCATACATTTTGCCTTCTTTACAATATATAGCAACAAGTGAGTACTTAGTGAATCAAGGAGAAAGTATCATCTCCCAAACTGACAGGTGTTTTCTGAAAAGGGTGGGGTCGCAAAGGTGTCACAGCCACACATATCTCAGGAGGGAACCTTTCAGAGAAATCTCAAATGGAATCAACATCACTTAGCAAATGTTTCAAATTACAGACTTTGTTTAGTTATTTGTTGTTACTGTTACTAGATTTTTGCTGCCTCCAATTCAATTTATGTTTAATTATATTCCTTAATTAACTGTGACCTCCACTAAGGAGGTTATGCAATATAATGATCCACAACAAACTAAACCAAAGTCATAGATTGACTGTGACAAGTTTTACAGTTTTATACAGGGGTCCGGCTGATGTAGAACAGCTTGACTTTTCAAGCTGATCAGGATCTGGGTCCAAGAAGTCATTGGAAGGATTTATTTAACAAATTAGTAATGTGGCATCATATCTTCACAAATAAACATCCCACTGACATAAGAAAAGAAGAGACAAGCTTACTGCATTTATGTTGTCCACAGTATAGTGTCGGTCATCTTGTAGTACCTTTTGAAATCTGAACTATAATCTTCCCTGCATAGTCCACACAAAAAAATCAATCCATTATGCAACAATAACTAGTGTTCAGAAGCTGTATGCTACATCCATCCAAAACCATCACGCACTGCTGCCTGTCACTCTGTTATAATAAGTAGGAAAAAAGCAAGAACTACGTTACCCATTGGGAGTGCATAGTGAATATAATACTCCACTGATGTCTCTAAAAAAATTATTGGCAACCAGAACCATATTGGATACTTAAGGTTCTTTGTCTAAAATGGTCACATGTCAGCAATGCATTAGTCAACAGCTCATTTATAAAATATTTGCAAGGGTTTACTTTAAGGAGCAAGATTAATTTTGATTAAAATATTTAATATATAATAGCACATTTACAGCTGCACCTTCCATCATGCTTATGTAGGTGCACACATTATGTTGTAAATAATCTGTGACCAAATAAGTGTTACAAATTTATTTTCAAATGTTGGTCAAGCATACAGTGGGGGAAAATAAGTAATAATAATTAATAAATAAATAATAATTTGATACACTGCCAGTTTTTACAAGTTTTTTTCCCCAATTATAAAGAATGGAGAGGTCTATAATTTTTATCATAGGTACACTTCAACTGTGAGAGACGGAATTTAAAAAAAAGTCTGGAATTTTTTTAGTAATTCATTTGCATTTTATTGCATGAAATAAGTATTTGATACAATAGAAAAACAGAACTTAATATTTGGTAAAGAAACCTTTGTTTGCAATTACAGAAGTCAGATATTTCCCGTAGTTCTTGACCAAGTTGGCTCACACTGCAGCAGGGACTTTGGCCCACTCTTCTATACAGATCTTCTCCAGATCTTTCAGGTTTCGGAACTGTCACTGGGCAACACTGAGTTTCAGCTCCCTCTAAAGATTTTCTATTGGGTTCAGGTCTGGAGACTGGCTAGGCCACTCCAGGACCTTGAAATGCTTTGTATGTAGCCACTCCTTAGTTGCCTTGGCTGTGTGTTTTGGGTCATTGTCAAGCTGGAAATCCCAGCCACGACCCATCTTCAGTGTTCTTACTGAGAGAAGGAGGTTGTTGGGCAAAATCTCACAATACATAACCCCATCTGTCCTCCCTTCAATACTGTGCAGTCATCCTGTCTCCTTTGCAGAAAAATACCCTTAGAATATAATTTTTCCACCCCATGCTTCATGGTTGGGACGGTGTTCTTGGGGTTGTACTCATCCTTCTTCTTCTTCCAAACACGACGAGTGGAGTTGATACCAAAAAGCTCTATTTTGGTCTCATCTGAGCACATGGCCTTCATTCATGCCTGGCATGAGCAGGGGGACCTTGCATGCCCTGCGGGATTTTAATCCATGATGGCATAGCATATTACTAACAGTCATCTTTGAGACAGCTCGCTTCAGGTCATTGACCAGGTCCCTCCATGTAGTTCTCGACTGATTCCTGACCTTTCTCAGAATCACCCTTACCCCATGAGATGAGATCTTGCATGGAGCCTCAGACCAAGGAAGACTGACAATCATCTTGTGTTTCTTCCATTTTCTAATAATTGTGCCAACAGTTGTTGCCTTCTCAACAAGCTGCTTGCCTATTGTCCTGTAGCCCATCCCAGCCTTGTGCAGGTCTACAATTTTGTGCCTGGTGTCCCTAGACAGCTCTTTAGTGTCACGAATGGTGGAGAGGTTGGGGTGTGATTGACTGAGTGTGTGGACAGGTGTTTTTATACAGGTAACTAGTTTAAACAGGTGCAAAATGCTCCACTTTCTTGTGCTGCAAACTACTGCAGCATCTGTGTGCAGCACAGAGGTAAACACAGACAACGATTATGAGCAAGGACGCAAAGGTAAGTATGCACTTTGCGTCCTTTTATCTGTGATATGAACTGATACAAAGCGGCAACTTCAACCTTAGAACCCAACCTAATTCACAGCTGTGAAAATCATTTCACTTTTCTCCTGTAATACACACCATGCAGTGAAACAGCAGTAGAAAACTACGTTGAGATGGCAGAGTTATGCCCTTCTGCCGCTTTGATCACACGTTCTTGGTTTGAGACTAGCTACCAGAATTGAACCTGTTTTTCAGCCGAGCACCGAGTGCGTTTGCAGTGGAAAAACCGCTGGCTCAAATGCTTGCACTGGCACCGGAACCCCGTCCATGGAAAAGAGGCCTGTTTGAAATCTTGGAGTCATTTTTGACCAGGATATGTCCTTCATTGCACATATTAAACAAACACGTGGGACCGCTTTTTACATTTGCGCAACATTTCTAAAATTAGAAACATCCTTTCTTAGACTGATGCTGAGAAGTTAATTCATGCATTTATTGCTTCTAGGCTGGACAATTGTAATTCATTATTATCAGGTTGTCCTAAAAGCTCCCTGAAAAGCCTTCAACTGATTCAAAATGCTACAGTTAGAGTACTAACAGGGACTAGAAAGAGAGAGCATATTTCTCCCATTTTGGCTTCTCTTCATTGGCTCCCTGTTAAATCTAGAATATAATATAAATCCTTCTCCTCACATACAAGGTCTTGAATAATCATGCCCCATCTTATCTCAAAGACCTTATAGTACCGTATCACCCCAATAGAGCACTTTGCTCTCAGACTGCTGGCTTACTTGTGGTTCCTAGGATACTTAAAAGTAGAATGTGAGGCAGAGCCTTCAGCTTTCAGGCCCCTCTTCTGTGGAACCGGCTTCCAGCTTGGATTCGGGAGACAGACACCCTATCTATTTTTAAGATTAGGCTTAAAACTTTCCTTTATGATCAAGCTTATAGTTAGGGCTAGATCAGGTGACCCTGAACCACCCCTTAGTTATGCTGCTATAGGCCTAGGCTGCTGGGGGGTTCCCATAATGCACTGTTTCTTCTCATTCACCTTATTTACTTGTTTATACTCCACTCTGTATTTAATCATTAGTTATTATTAATCTCTGGCTCTCTTCCACAGCATGTTTTCTGTCCTGTCTCTCTCCCCTCAGCCCCAACCGGTCACGGCAGATGACTGCCCCTCCCTGAGCCAGGTTCTGCCGGAGGTTTCTTCCTGTTAAAAGGGAGTTTTTCCTTCCCACTGTCGCCAAATGCTTGCTCATAGGGGGTCGTTTTGACTGCTGGGTTTTCTCTGTATTATATGTAGGGTCTTTAACAACAATACAAAGCGCCTTGAGGTGACTGTTTGTTGTGATTTGGTGCTATAAAATTTAATTGAATTGAATTTCAGGGAAATAAATGTTTATGATTTTATGATTACTAGGATATCCGCTCATAAAGTCAAAGTGCTCCAGGAAAATGTCATTACAACACCTGTACAATAAAAACATGGGCTAAATTATTGTGTGATACATACACTATAGTGATGGGAAGTTTGGCTCTTTTCAGACAGCCGCCTCTTTAGGCTCGGCTCCCAAAGAGCTTCCAGACGGCTCTTTACTTGCTATCATTTCTAGCCTCATATTTTAGACTAAATAAGCAAAAAAATTAATGCTTTGTGTGCTGAGAAGACCTTTTGCCTTCAGTCTTTTTATGATTATTATGAATATTTATTATTATTTTGCTTGTGTTGCAGTAGGATAGGTTATAGTTGCAGTTTTGGGGAGGGCAGTGGATGCTGCAACAGTTGTTGCTGGTTTGGTACCAGACTCACCAGGGTTGGAAGACAGAGACCTAGCTTGGCCTCTCTCCTCCAACTGCACCAAGGGATAGACAGTTCTTATGTCAGTGCAGGTTTGTGGTGGAACCTGCTCTCACTGTAATTTTCAATTTGTAATGATGGCGCTCTGCTCTGCTATTTCCAGTTTCCTTAAATTGCAGGCAAATGCTGCTTCTTTAACGTGTATCAGTCATATTCACGTGTTTTTGCACCGCTGTCTCCCGCGGTCTTGCTGTCTGTACCTGGACTACACCCACGCAAAGTGGAACATCTATCTCCCCCTCTTTTTTAACATAATGGTATAATCCCATGTCCCCCTGTGTGATTGGCTGCATAATGTGCCCATCAGTTCTGCCTCTGTCCTCAGGTTTATGAGCATAGCTAATGAGAACTTGGGGAGCCGGCTCTCATTCAACCGGAGTCGGCTCTTCTGACTCACTACCAAGCATCGGCTCTTAGAGCCGGCTCTTTTGTGAACGACACATCACTAATACACTAACAGATCCAAGTGACAAATTCTAATTTAAAATCTAGAGAAAGCTTTAAACAGGACATTTACTACAGTGACTTTTGTTGGGATCTAACAGTTTCTTATGAATAGATGTTCAAATGCTATATGCTCATGTAAAACAAAGTTACACTTTAGAGTGAGTGTGCCAACATGCTTCAGCAGCTCTGTTTTTATTTACTGTCTTTCATTCTTGATAGTGGTTTCATATTTAAATTATATATATATGCAAAGAAATATGTGACAATGTGAGGGTGAAATTGTAGGCATTCTGTTTTCTGTCAACGTCATATTTACAATATTAAGAAGCCAACAGAAAGTGGTCTAGGTGAACGGTAATATCCAATGCAATACTAGAATATAAGAAAGGTCAGTAAATTACTTGGCACTAAAACCTGAACTGAAATGAATAAGAGTATGTGTTTTGTTTTAGTGTCATTTGTTTTCCTTCCTGTTTGGTAGCAGCATTAAATACTCTGTGGAATTTCATGAAAATTGATGCATTTGCAAAATGAGAACATGTTAAATTTTGATTTTGTATCAGATCATTTTATTTAAAACTGAAAAATAGGGACTTGGCTTTGGCTGATAATGCAATCTCAAAGTCCTCTTGTAGTTAAAATAAATTCTTTTTTGTGAAAGTTGCTACTCTTTCTTTCAAAAAGAATTATTTCATTTTAAAGTCTGTGGGTAGAGCCTGCAGAATCAATACCATCCATAGCCCTTGTGAAACAGGCCTCAAAACATCTGCTAGTCTCCCAGTTGGATGGCCTTGTGTACCTCGACACACCCAACTCATTTTTCATTTATTTATTTGTTACAAATTAAGGGGCATCCTCTGTAAAAACACATTTTAAGTTCAACAAATACATGACACTTTTATCCATGAAAAGCTGTGATTATCAGTTTTGCCACAGTTGAGCAGTCCTACTTCAGTCCTAATTGGTGTGACTGTACAGCACACCATTTATAAGCTGGACTCTAACCCAGAGTATAACAGAGTTTGTGTCATGTTTGGATAGAGGAGTGCCTTGACTGCACCACTCTCCAAAAGTTCCTGGGTCATCCCGACAGATTATAATTTTACAGCTCAATTAATTTCTGCTACAAAGGCCCATTTTATCTAATCTCACCAGTTTAACAAACACAAATCTAGAAGAGTTATGTACCTTGGAGAGGTATGAAAATATTCATCCATCCATGTTCTTCTGCTTATCAGGGGCCGGGTTGCGAGGGAAGCAGCCTAAGCAGAGAAGCCCATACTTCCCTCTCCCCAGCCCCCTCCACCAGCTAATCTGGAGGGACTCCAAGGTGTTCCCAGGCCAGCTGAGTGATATAATCTTTCCAGCATATACCGGGGCCTCCTCTCGGTAGGACATGCCCAGAACACCTCACCCAAAAGGCACCCAGGAGGCATCCTAGTCAGATGCCCGAGACACCACAACTGGCTCCGTTCGATGTGGAGGAGCTGCGGCTGTACTTTGAGCTCCTCTCGAATGGCTGCACTCCTCTCCCTATCTGTAAGGGAGAGGCCAGCCACCCTTGCGAGGAAGCTCGTTTCTGCCGCTGGTATTCACGATCTTATTCTTTCAGTCACTACCCAAAGCTCATGATCATAGATGAGGTAGGGACGTAGACTGACCGGTAAATCGATAGCTTTCCTTTTATGATCAGCTCCCTCTTCACCACGACAGACATGTAGCATCACTGCAGATGATCCATCTGTCAATCTCCCATTCCCTTCTCCCATTACTCGTGAACAAGAACCCAAGATACCTAAACTCCTTCACCTGGGGCAGGAACTCGTCCCTTAGCCGAAGTGGGCACTCCACCCTTTTCCGACTGAGGACCATGGCCTCGGACATGTAGGTGCTGATTCTCAAACCAACCGCTTCACACTCGACTGCGAACTGTTCCACTGCAAGCTGCAAGCCTTCTGCCACTTGGCTGTGCCTATAAATTCTGTCCATAAAAATTATGAACAGAATCAGTGACAAAGGGCAGTCCTGGTGAAGTCCAACACCAACAGGAAATGAGTCTGACTTATTGCCGGCTATACAGACCAAGCTCTTGCTGCAGTTGTACAGGGACTGAATGGCCTGCAACAACAGGCCAGACACCCCATACTCCCACAGGACCTCCCAAAGGATACCCTGAGGGACGCAGTCGAATGCCTTCTCCAAGTCCACAAAGCACATGGGCAAACTCATACACACACTTGAATATCCTCAAGAGGATAAAGAGCTGGTCCAGCGTTCCGCAACCAGGATGAAAACCGCATTGTTCCTCTTGAAGCCGAGGTTTGACTAACAGACGGGCCCTCCTTTCCAGCACCCTGGCATAGACCTTACCTTGGAGGCTGAGGAGTGTGATCTCCCGAAATTTGAAACACACCCTGTAGTCTCCCTTTTAAAGATGGGGACCACTACCCCAATCTGCCAATCCAGTGCCACCACCTCAGATTTCCACACGATGTTTCAGAGACGTGTCAACCAAGACAGCCCTACAACCTCCAGGGCCTTCGGGAACTCAGGGGGAATCTCGTCCACCCCAGGGGCCCTGCCATGAAGGTTGTTCAATTACCTCACCCCCCAGTGATTGACGAGTCATACTCCTCATCCTCAGACTCTGCTTCCACTACAGAAGGCGTGTCAGTGGGATTAAGTCCTCAATGTATTCCTTTAACAGCCTGACTATAGCCTCAGCTGAAGTCAGTAGCACTCCACTCACACTATTAACCATGTAAGTAGAGCACCGTTTTCCCCTCCTGAGTTGCCTGATGATTTGCCAGAATTGCTTAAAGGCCATCCAAAAGTCTTTATCCATGACCCCACCAAGCTTCTCCTACACCCAAGTTTTTGCTTCGGCCACCACCCTGGCCATGTTCTGCTTGGCCTGCCTGTACCCATCAGCTGCCTCAGGAGTCCCACAGCCTAACCAAGCCCGATAGGACTCCTTCTTCAGCTTGATGGCTCCCTTCACCTCCAGTGACCACCATCTGGTTCGGGGATTACCCCACGACAGGCACCAAACACTTTGCAGCCACAGCTCTGAGCAGCAGTCTCAGCAATGGAGGTGTGGAACATGTTCCATTCGGAATCAATATCCAGGTGGTGATAAGTTGACAGCACAGCTTCTCTCTTCCCCCGAGTGTCCAGAGCATATGGTGGCAGATCTGGTGATATGATTACAAAATCAATCATCGACCTGCAACCTAGGGTATCCTGGTGCCATGTGCACTTATGGCATGAAAATAATTCCTCCTGAAAATAGTTCCTATAAACCGGTCTGACCTGGAAAATCCTTTAAAAGATGTACTCTGACGGTCCTTTTTGTCTTTGTCTTTGTCTTTGTGTGTGTGTGTGTGTGTGTGTGTGTGTGTGTGTGTGTGTGTGTGTGTGTAAGTGTGAGTGACTGAGAAAACAAGAGAGTGAGAGAAAGAAAATGAGTGTTTAAACCAGCTGAACCCTGCTACCTCTCCACTCTGAGCACTATTACTGATGTCAGACAGAGGAACCTTGCGTCGATGCTGACGCCCATGCAACCAGTAAAGCAAACACACTTTTTGACAGCTGATATGTAGTATGGACTTTGACCTAAGCTGAACCTCAACAACAGCCCAGCGTCAGCTCAGCGCTTCCTCAGGTCCGGTCTGATGCCCTCCCACACTGTCAAGAGCTGTCTCCAAACCACCCACACTTTCTTATGTAAGGGGATAATCCTGTGCAGTCATTTAAATGATGCACAGCACAGGAGGTGTAGCGGTGCATAACTATTTGATGCTGAAATCAGTGCATTAATGTTTGATAATCATAGTACCACACAGCAGATTATACCTCCTCATGCTGCCAAAAAAATCCTCTTCTCAGTCAAACCCCTGTAACCTGGACCGCATCTAAAGTACAGAGGAATATTTGAAGACCTGCAGCTTCTCTGACACTTCCCTGGCTCTTTCTCAGACATCTCAATCCCCTTCCCCTCTGGTTAAAAAAAGAACCCATTTCACATGAACGCTCGCTGTGTGGGTCCTCCAACAGAAACAAAAAGGCCGCCACGATCTGGCAAACCATAAGCTTGCCTTTATCTTCCCTCTCTCATTATACTCTGAATAACTCAGCAGAGAGGCAGAAGGATGAGAGAGAAAAGTGATTGAATTCTACTGGAGGAATAAAAGCCCCTTGAGGCTACCATTTTGAATGTGTGCCATGTTGAACAGGCTGAATCCAGAGATCCCAGAGACAACGGACCAAGGAAGAATAGTCTATAGACACAGCTCCAGGCAGGCTGAGCCACTGTAGATAATGTACCATGGTTGTTTTGTCATTGTACTGAGAGGCAGGAGTCATGATGATGACCCATCACAATCTCGGAGGGAGGCGGAGGAAGGAGCTGTGAAAGGGAGGTCAGAGGGAAATTGTGGCACCAAACTTGATATCTCTATTCAAATGCTGCGCTGGCAACCTGGTCGTACTGAATGCAGCCCAATTATTTCAATATACCAACAGTCCTGGGAAGGGAAGAAGCTGAGAAAAAGGACACAAGAAAAGAGAAATGAGTTTGACATTCAGGCGAGCTGGCTGAGGGAGGTAATAAGTTCATAGCCCTTTCAGAAAAACTGGCCGCCTGGTGTGTGATGGATCATGGAGCCTCAGATGGGCCATCAGGGGTGAGACCCAAGGAGGTACGCATGGGAACCCAGTCTCCTAGGAATGAGGGAGTCATTGCGCTGGTTAAATAAATGAAATGATAGATGAAATGTAGTTGCTTCAACAGCTTCCTGGGTTACTCCATATGGAGCCAGAATGCTGCTGCTCAGAAATAGCAAGCAATGCTTTGAAGGCCTTGACAAAGCACTTGCAGAATTTCATGTATTTTTTTCTTAAATAAAAGAAGAAGAACGAATGAAAACTATAACAAACCTACATTTCCCATAGTGCTTTAAAATTTAATTAAACCTCTACCCCCATGTTCATATTTAGTGTCAAAAGCTCCTTCTCAGCCACACAAATCTTTAGAGTCTGAGTATTACCGGCCATGACAAGTAAACTCATCATTGTGCAAAGTCTATGGAAGGTCCCTTTAAATTATGTTAACTGGTTAAGACTGAAACAAACAAACAAGCAAACAAACAAAATAGGATTCTTTAAAAAGGCTGTAGACTGACAAGAAATTATCAGTTGAATCCCCAGCTCCCCTTGGCTTTAAATGAGCTTCCTACTAAATCTCAGCTCATTATTTAGATGGCCCTTCTCACTGCTCTCATGGTTTTATTTTTGTTCTTATAAAATAAAATAAAATAAAATAAAATAAAATAAAATAAAATAAAATAAAATGGGATTTCCCCTTTGAGAGTGGGTTCTCAAACTTTTTTTTTTGTCATGCAGACCCCAGTTCAGAAAAGAAGCTGAACCCCTTCACTCATTTTTAAAAATCAATCATTAATTTAAAAAAGGGAACAATTGTAACATAAATGTCAACAAATCAAATTATTTTTTATTTTTCTGCCACAAGAAATATTCAGTTTTGTTTCAGTTTACATTTCTGTCCTGCCTCTTTGTTGCACCACAGTTTGAGAACTGAAGGAGTTCAAAAACAGAAGAAACAGAAAACTGGAGTTAAAATTTGTTGGCTTGCTTTAGGGGACGAAAATGTAATAACAAATGCCACTTAATGTTGCTCTGTAACTGCACAATGCATAAAATGTTAGCAAAGACTTTACATGTATTGACAACTGGTTTCCACTGCCGGAGGTGGCTAAGTGAATAAAGTTAACAGTAGCACAAAAAGGAGCCAATGAAAATCCTTTGAAGTCTGAATTTAAAGGGGCAGTGAGCCCCAATATCAAAGTGCAGTGCTTTTTTTTTATCATTATTTCAGTTTCTGAGTGAGATATTGGCAGTAAGCAATGACTTAATCTGAATGCTTTCTTTAGTAAAGTGATGTGGTTGGTGACTGTAGTACAGTAGAAAAAAAAAATACAACAAGGTACACTGTTTTTTGTTGTTAAGTTTTAAAATTTATTTTATTTTGGTGCTTTGAACACCACATTGTGATTTCCATTTAGTTTCATTATATTCAAGACAAAGCAAATATTGCTACAACCAATCTCCAAATCTGAGCATCTCACAACAAACCATTGTTGATAAATAAAGAGCTCTACAGGCCAGCAAAGAAAAAATATGTACATCTGATTTTAACCTTGTTCAATCTCTAGTCTCTAAAAGAAAAGATATTTAATAGTAGTTCTGTTCCTCATTGTTAAAATTAAAAATGGAAATCTGACCAATCACATCTGATCTAATGAACACCTTCCTCAATATTTCCACACATCACAAAAATGTTTGTGCCTTCTCTGTAACAGAGGCATCCAGCATGCAAGTGAATGTAAGTACCCAGTCAACAGCAAATCTCTGTGATTTCTCTCTTATTGTAACCACGTGGCTACATTCATAGAGTTTTTCCTCCCTCAACACGTGTATGCATGTGAACATCTGAGCTATCAGCTATAACAGTTCCCATGTGTAGTGCTGAAGGGAGCAGCTGGAGTTTCTGTACTTTCAATCTGCTGCGGGCAACACTGGTCGGATAGTGTTGAGAGGAGGAGACAGTGCAGATGCTGTCTTTCAGTGTGTCAATCAGTCGTGTTAATACAATTCCCCACCAGCATACATGCATGCGCGCATGCACGCGCGCGCGCGCACACACACACACACACACACACACACACACACACACACACAGGTACTATATAAGTACAAAACACTGGCTGTATCCTGAGCTGGAGAAAAACAAATAGAAAAACAAATAAAGGAAAAAAGTCAGCACTTCTTTAATTTTTGCTGGGCACTGACCTGGACAGCACAGCAAAGCATAGCGCCGGTCAGCCTTGGTTCTCTCCTCACGTTTCACACTCCAGCTTCCTCCTGACTGCCTTTTGAACTTGGTCCCTCGGCTTTTTCTGAGGTAAAAGCCATTGGTGAAGTAGGGAGTGGGGGAGAAGAAGAGAAACATGGGGTCTTTCTTGCCTTTTTGTCCCACTTCTTATCCTCTTCTTATTTTCTTTACTTCTCTTCTCCCTTGTTGTATTTTTCTCTAGCTGAAATTCTGCACCTCCTCTTGCTCTTCAAAAAGCAAATATCTCCACACACACTAATGGAGGGAAGAAGGGAAAAATAATATGTAGAGAGAGAGAGCGGGAAGGAGAGAGAGTCAGGTAGAGAAATCAGCAACAAAAGTCTGCTCAGTCACCTCGTCTCCCTCCTGTTCAAATTTAGAGGCTGGATTTCAGGCTGCGAGTCGAACTCTACTGGGCATGCCCACAACCTCGGCACACTTTGTAATGAACACTCACTTCCTCTCTTGTTCTTGCCTTCCCCCACCTCTTCCACAGCCCTCCTCCCTCCCTGTCGCTCAGTTTAGCAGGGAGGGAGGAATTCTGCTGCTAGACCAAAGTCCACTTAGCGCCAAGGGGCAAGTACCACTTTGCATGAAAAATATCACAACTTAAACAAAACAGACTAAAGGCAACTTAGACAGTACGATGATGCTCTCTTCCATGATTTCACTGCCAAAAATATCATAGGCTTGCTGCATCTTTCCAGTCTGCATAATTCAATCATATCATGCCTGTCTAGATTTCAGTGATGTAATATTTAATCCAAAACTAATGAACATGTCACTCAAGATGACAAGGAAATCAAAAGCAGTCGCTTTTGCTATTGAAATGTTCCTGAAATGAACAATTTCCTGCATCACTTCTGCTTGAAAGTGATAAAATAGTATCTCGACCTGTGTGATACTGACTATCACAGCCAGGCTATTTACCTGCTTGGGCCTGGCTCTCTTGTGCCTTATCAATGATCCCAAAGGTAAACATAGTGATATTTCCAAACCTCAAGAAGAGAAATCTGACAGTTATGTTAGGTATGTGGAATTTTAAACCTCCAAAGCGGTATTGTTTTCTCTAGATTCGGGATGGCAATGTGTGACGCATTTCTTCAGAAAGTCAGCCGTGTGCCTGTGCTGTCTCTATCTTGGGCTCCCCATGCTGACCCAGATTCTCCCTAGCAGGACACTATGTATCACAACCATGCTGTGGAATGAGAACAGTGAGTTCAGAGAGCAGCAGACACGGGAATGAAGGAGAGACAGACAGAGAAAGTTCTCTTGCAGCTTGTAGCTTGCTTCTCCAAAGTGACAAATTCAATAAAAAAAACTTGAAATAAGGTGATCAATTCAGGGGCTTGATGAGAAATTTTTAACCAAAACCACAGCAGTTACTTTGTAGCCAGGGGCTGGTGTTTTGTGGATTCACTCTGTTGAGACAACAATGTAATCCTGCATATGTTATGAGCAGAATTAATCCATCTGAAGGGTGGAGATAGGAGCCAGGTGGAGGAAAAGGAGGTCCAGACGGCTGCAGGTTTGACCCCAAGAATTCAAGAGGTCATGGGAAAAAGTCAGTCAATATGAATGGGGGGTCAATGCCACGGCTGGATAAGTCAGAGCCACATGTGTCGGGGTCGTAGGAATTGATGGAGGACAGGGCGTAGGGGTGGTAGTATAACAAAATCCAAATTAAAAGCAACAAAGCAGAAAGGATGGGAGTAAAACTTAAAGATACTTGCACATATCGGTTTCTGCTCTAATCCTCAATTTGATTCTATATAATTGCTGATCACAGTAGAAAATAATCCTTCAGAAATTGATTCTTAAATAAATACCCAACCTTCCATAGAAGGTAGAGGTGTTTATTAAGAGTGAACTTTGGATCAGTTAAGAAGAGGGGTATTCTTAGGTGATCCAAAGTTCTGGTCATCAAATAATTAACATATGTAAGAAGTGCTATGCACCAAACCTGTGGCTCTGCAGCATCCTGCCAGGAATGAAAGAGAAAAACTGGTCTTAGCTTTGTCAAAACCATCTGAGCCTGCAGCTACAGACCCCACTGGCCTGCTCCTCATAGCTCAATATTGACAGATCAGCCCTCTCTCACACTGTGTCTCCGATGACCTGTGATCCCAGCTATTGTCTGGCTTGGGTCTATCCTGATGAGGGACCTAGTGGCAAACAAAGCCCTGACATTAACTCCGGCTTGGCTGTGCTCTCAGTCTTCAACCTGCAGCCCCCACAGCCTGTCCAGGAAAATGAAAATAAAGTGGGTCAAACAAGCTTTAACCCCTCTGACGACCACCCATCCGCCACTCCCTCCATCAGCAGAGGGCAAAGATGACAGCCTGTTTATAGGCAACAGATGAGCAGTGTCCATCCAACTGCTCCTGTGTAAACACATGCGACATGTCTTGTTGAAGTGTAGCAAGTGAACACTATGTACAGGGGATGGGGGTGGGAGTGGGTAGCTATATAATACACAGACATGTTGAAGTTGCTAAGCAGTGTGGTGCCTGTATGCTGCTTTTATTGTTCATATTTTACTGGTGTGAAAGAGGAAATTCATTTATATATAGTGCTGAAAATTGGCTCACAATGATCACTTTTCTAATGGATGTGAAAAAGCAATTAAAATCAATGAGACTGATGTTAAATCCTCTATCAAGCACTGCATTTTTACAAATTTTCAACCAGCAGCAAAGAAGAAAAAGTTGCTTTTTTAAAAAATGTTTCCCAAGAGTCAAATTTCAAAATTATTGAAGAGTAACTGAACGCAACGCATCTTCAGGCCTCAG